>JAXIVJ010013113.1:10000-38169 GCA_036785665.1 Chirona hameri
TACTTCAACCAGTTAAACTACTTCAAAACAGGTCATATCCCACAACAAACAGAATTCCCTAGCATCAGCTGTTTCACTGACAGTAAGCCCTTCCTTTACGAGGAATACGAGGAAATACGAGGAAATACGAGGAATAAGTAAGCACATGCCACCAGTCCACGTGTAAAGCTTCGCGACACATACTGACAGCCGGAAACACTGGCCGGACGATACCAGCAAGTGTTATTCCTGAACTGATCAGCCCGGCGAGACAAGGAGGCTCGCTGTTAAAGGAAATAGTTCACCTTCAACATGGGGTTGTAAACTGAGATAGCAGTTGTGTAGTCCGTGTTGGGAAACCCCTATCTGTAAGTTTTCTTGACTGAAAAGACTCCAGCCGAATATATTTGATTTTTGTTGGCGAAGGAATGCTGTGCTGACGAAAGAATGCGGTGCTTACGATAGCCTGGGCAGAGGCTATACAATCAGCCAATCAGCTTGCAGCTGGAGTTGGGCGCCTTATACTGTGCTAGCAAGCGAACCGCCGGTGCCGGTTGGCACTTCTCTAATGCGAGTCTATCCTTACGAGACTACTTTCGAATCTGATTGGCTGAGACATTTTTTCATTCGTGTGACGTGAGGATCCTGACTCAGAGAGTATGTATATAGTTTTGATAGAATTAATCATTTACGACCTTCTGTCTGAATCGGCGCGATGTATGACCATTGTTTACAATATCAAAATACATTGTATTTCAAAATATGATAAAATCGTGTTTGGAAAATTTTCCAAGGTGAACTATTTTATTTAAAGGGAATGTTTCGCCTTTCTGAAAGTTGTCAAATATACGCTGGTTATAGTAAAACAAATATGAAGTAAGTGCTGCTGAAAACGATGGTGATATTTTTTTAACTCGGAAAGTCACTTAACTTTATACAGATTGTATTTTAAAAAATGGGCTGATGACGTGATTACTGAACTATAGACCGCCGCTGATTGGCTGCCAAAGTGGGAAAAAGTGTCTGTCAGCCAATCAGCGGCTGCACCAGCCTGGGTGCATTTTGAAAATGGTAAATTAAATTGCTTAAAAACGGTTAAGTTTCGGGAAAAATGACCTTGTAATTTAGACATTTCAATAACGGCCCAAGATAATGGCTCTCTCAGTTTAACACGAATACAAAGGTGAAACATTCCCTTTACAAGAGACAGGCCAGCAGCGACATTGTTGAACCAGCCGATCGCAGCTCCCACTCCGGGCAGCAGCAGAGCGCATACCGCCGTCTTCTTACCAGTGACGGATCCAATATTCGGTCAAGGAAGGGACCACGTAGAAAAAATATCCCAGCCCTTGGTGGGCTCTTTTGACCTTGAATACAAATGTAGGCCAGAATGGACCCTTTTAGTTCAAAATATGTCTTTCAATGCCAAAATGGACCTCTGAAACCCAAATTTGGCCCTCTTCAAGCCAGAATGGGCCCTCTGGAGGTCCGAGTGGGCCCCCTGGAGCCCGGAGTGGCCCGTATGGAGACGAGAGCGGCTCTCTAGAGGCCAGGGTGGGCTCTCTAGAAGTCAGAGTGGGCCCTCGGGATGCTATAGAGTGGGAAAATTTACATGCAATTTGTTTGAAAACGGAGTGAAATTCGTTCCGAGCCACTTCGATCGGCTATGGGGCCACCTCGGGCTACCAATTGGGCCCCTTCGAGGCTCAATGGTGGGGGCCATGACCCCATGCCCCCCCCCCCCTCTGGATCCGCCACTGCTTCTTACACCTCGAAGCGCCACTGGCCACTGGCTCCCTGCTTGGAGCGGTAACCGTAGTGAGTTATCTGAAAGAAGATGATGTGAGTCAGATTGGCCATCGGCAACACCACTTTACTTTCGAGCTTGGTAACACATTCAGATGCTTCGATTTTGACCTTTGATATGACCTTGACCTTTCATGTGACCTTAATAAGACATAACGACATATTTGGCCCTTAGCAGGGACTCGTCTAACATGTTAACTGCGGAGGCAAAAACCCCGCAGTCACGGCTCCTGCCCCCCCCCCCCTCCCCCAGTCGAGGCAAAACACGGCCACTGGGCGGGCAGGGGGGGGGGAAGTTTAAGCATGTGATAATTATTGGCTAGATGGACATTTTAACCCGGCATTGACTGGGGTCTCAGCCGAACGCCATTGACTGGGGGGGGGGGGGGGGGGGGGGGCGTTAAACGCCTCCTGGTTATCTTCCGAACCAATGATCGCAACGAGACTCACAGGGCGACAATCGAAAGCTCTCAATGAGATGAATTTAAAGCATACTCGAAAATGTCAAAGTGAGGTCACATGTCAGGTCACGGTCAGGCAAATGGTCAAAATCGACGTATTTGAGCTTATGGGCCATATTTTTAATCCAAAGCCTTCGATTACGACCATGACCCAAAGTGCTGCCAAAGGTATGATACACATCCCGCATGACTTAAAGTGAGATTGTTGCCCAAGGTCAAGGTCAGGTCACAAAAGGTCACTATGCTTAAAATATCTACGAAAGTCATGCAACACATGTTTTATGAGTTATTTTCCACGTAGAATTCGATTGTGATAGTCATTTTACCACCTGACTGCATTTGCGTGACGTTAATGTCAAGTTCAGGTTACTGAAGGTCAACATTTTTAATTGATAAATATAAATAACAAAGGCATGTTTCTAGACCAGTGTTGTCTCAGAAATACCGTGGTGCAATTTATTTATCTGTATCTGGTCAAAAAAGGCAGCAATTTTTAGTTTTGTTTAATATGACGTCATGAGTTATCCATACTTTAGATGTCATACGTCAGTCAAAAATGGTGATATCAATCTGAACTTTGGTATGGTAGTTTCCCATATGTGGTTCTCTGATATATATTCTGTTTTTTTGAATATCTTTGAAAAATTAGATTTTGTGGGCATTTTCCACCACAAAAAAAAATGATTTTGATTTTTTTGGGGTCAAAACCCAAAATTTTCCCAATTCCAAAATAGCTATTTTTTGGTACATTCGTATACAGTTAAAACGTATGGTTCCGTTTTTTTGTCGGCGGTGTTAGTCAGCGGGAATTATTAGAGATTCAGGAAGAAGGTAAAGATTTTGTACATTTCATATAAATAACGAACGTAATAGATGTTGTGGAGGCAGTGACCCTCGCTGGACTGGGAGATGGCGGCGCAATTTTCGTGAGGCGCTGGGTTCGGGTTTAGCGTCGTTGCGCTATCGATCACGCCGCACAGCATGGGCGGGGCAGGAGAGAGGGAGAGAGCTGTCTCACATTTTAACAACGGGAGGTCCCGCCACCGGCTGAGAATGTCGGATGAGACTGTCAATGGCCGCATGCTGGTGGCACTGAATGGTGTTGGCACCGTCGCGTTCGACCCGAGGCCGACCGTGGCAAAGCTCCTGTCGGTGAAGGACAGGCGGGATCGCGCGCCCAACCCGACGTGTATACAATATACCGAGCGAGGCTTCGTGCAGAAGTTATTCCGCAACGAGGGAAATGTGTAAAGACGCGATGGAGGGCCGTTCATTCAACCCGGCATTGGCTGGGGTCTCCAACCCCGCCTTCCATTGGCTGGGGGGGGGGGGTCTTACCCCCTGGTTATCCTCCGAACCAATTACTGCAGCGTGACGTGCAAGGCGGCATTCGAAAGCTCTCAATAAGACGAATGTAAAGCGTACTCGAAAGTTGGAAATTGAGATCACATGTCGGACCACGGTCAGGTCAAAGGTCAAAAACGAGGTATTTGAGTGGCTGGACAATACTTTCTATCCAAAGCCTTCGATTGCGATCATGATCACCCAAAGTGCTCTCAAAGGTATAATACACATATCGCATGAGCTAAAGTGAGATCCTTTGCAAAGGTCAAGGTCAATGTCAGGTCACAAAAGGTCCCTATGCGCAAAATATCTACGAAAGTCATGCAACATATGTTGTATGGGTTATGTTACACGTAGAATTCGATAGTGATAGTCATTTTACCATCTGACCTCATGTAAGTGAATTTAGTTTCAAGCTCAGGTTAAGGCACATAAGGTCAACATTTGAAATTGATAAATATAAATACAAAAGGCATGTTTCTAGATCAGTTTTGTCTCAGAAATACATTTCTGGCATTTATGTGTCTGTATCTGGTCACTAAAAGCAAACAAAAAATGACGTCATGAATTACTCATACTTGGGAGCCATAAGTCAGTCAAAAATAAAGATATTGCTTTTAAATTTGGTTACACGTATGTATTCTTCTCCTTCTCTTCTCCTTCTCCAACATATATTCTGGTGTTTTGCAAATGTTTGAAAATGATGATTTTGAGGGCATTTGAGAAAGAAAGCATTTTGGTCAAAAAACAAAAAAACAAATTTGCCAAATTCCGAGATAGTCATTTTGTAGCACTTGCCATTTGATATTTTTTGACGTTTCTTGATTGCATTTTGCTCAAAATATGGCATATATGTACAGTCTGTTAAATTTTAGCTGATTTTTTCGTCAAACTCGTGTGTAGTGACGTCACTAAATTCGCTATATCTCATTTTGTTCGACGAAATTGCTTCATTTTTTTCCACAAAAGACGTAAAATTGATGAAGGAGAAGGTACCCGGAGTTTCACGTCGATAGCGCTATTGATTTTTGAGCTATTGCGAAAGTTCGTCAGGGGGGGCAAAAACGCCCCCAGCTAATGACAGGTTAAACCTAGAGCGAGAATCGCCACATCGCGCGCTCAATCGTAGTATATATGCTGAGCTGTTTATGGATTGGCTATTTAAAAACAAAAAATATATTGAGCTATCGCAATGCCTCGCACTTGTCATTGTGTTCTGTGCGGGAGAAGACCCAGTTCCACAATGTTTGTATTTAACTCGCCAGAATTGTCTGGAAACGATTGTGCTATATGTTGGCAGCTAAAGGTTTTCTCTAAAGCTCTCTATAGCTCAATAATGACTTCATCATTCAAAATTTTAAAACTTAATTTGTAGAAAGTTAAGTGACTTTTCGAGAGAAAAAATATCATCATCGTTTTCAGCAGCATTTACTTCATGTTTTCGACTAGACAGCGTATATTTGACAACTTTCAGGAAGGTGAAACATGCCCTTTAAAGCATTTCCTAACACAAGACGAAAATGAATTTATTTTCACGCATTTTTCAATGTTGAAAGGAAATAGTTCACCTTCAACATGGGGTTTTGAACTAAGATAGCAGTTTTGTAGCCGGTGTTGGAAAACCCCTATCTGCAAGTTTTCTTGACTGAAAAGACTCTCCAGCCGAATATATTTGTTTCTTTGGCGAATGAATGCGGTGCTTACGAAATAATGCGGTGCTTACGATAGCCTGGGCAGATGCTATGCAATCAGCCAATCAGCTTGCATACTGTGCTAGCAAGCGAGCCGCCGGCCGCCGGCTGGCACTTCTCTAATGCGAGTCTATCCTTACGAGACTACTTTCGAATCTGATTGGCTGAGCCATTTTTTTTCATTCGCGTGACGTGAGGACCCTGACTCAGAGAGTATGTATATAGTTTTGATAAAATTAATAGTTTACGACCTTCTGTCCTGAATCGACGCGATGTATGGCCATTTTTGACAATATAAAAATACTTTGTATTTCAAAATATAATCAAATCGTGCTTGGAAGAAAAAAATAAAGGTGAACTATTTCCTTTAACTTCTTAACAGCGTGCAGATCTATTATGCTTGTTGCTTAGGAACATAAAGTGGTTCCATAAAACCTTGACAAAGTATCAATGAGAAACAAATCAGCCTGAAGAATAAAACAAGTACCAATTAAGGTTTTTATCTATACCGTCGTGTTTATAAATGAGTCTTTTAACCCTCGCCCTACGGGGGGGCCTGACAGGCCCCCCCCTGAGGTTTTTCTTGAATAACTTTTGACACATGGGGTGCATGTTGCTGATTTTGTTTGGTAGCTGAGTTTACAACAATTATACGTAGGCTGTAAAAATGTAATTGAAATTGGTTAAGTAGTTTGGGAGATACTAATGTTTTGATGACGTCATGTTGGTAAAAATAGAAATATTAGAAAAATCGTAGAAAACAGAGTTTTAAAGCAAATTGCAAACGCAATTCACCTTTTTGGAAAAATCCCACAAAATAAAATTTTCAAAGATATTAGAAAAACCGGAATATATGTGAGAGAACTGAGTATGGGCAATACCCATACCAAATTTCAAAGCAATATCTTCATTTTTGACTGAGTGATGGCTTCCTAAGTGTAAGAAACTGATGACGTCATTTTTTTAATAACTTTTTTTGACATTTTTGGACAAGATACGAACAAATAATTACTTTTTTTTTGTATTTCTGAGCCAAAACTGGTCAGGAACATGCCTTTTTATTTTAATTTATTAATTTCTAATTTTGAGGTTTTCTGAAGAGCAAAATCGCTGTTCTGGACGTGGTAAATCCGAGGTCTTGTTAAATGAACGGCCCTCCATCGCGTCTTTACACATTTCCCTCGTTGCGGAATAACTTCTGCACGAAGCCTCGCTCGGTATATAGTATACACGTCGGGTTGGGCGCGCGATCCCGCCTGTCCTTCACCGACAGGAGGTTCGGTAAATCCAAATCACTTGACCTGGAAGGTCACCCGTTGATCTGAATCAATCCTAAAAATTGCATACTGTTAGATTCCTCTCATTGCAGACAACATGCTGGTTCTTATCGCATTGCTCTAAGTTGCTTGGTTTGGAAGTTAACAAGGGGGGTCTGTCAGCCCCCCCCCCCCCCCCTCCCGAAGGGCGAAGGTGAAAAAAGCTCCCGTAGGGCGAGGGTTAAGGCGATTATGATTCTTATTCAACCCATTCCCTTTAACATCGAGTTGTGTTTTGTCAGCACGTTGGCAGTTAAAGGGACTATCCCACCTTAACATTATATTTGAGTTGATATAGCCATTTCGATGGCTTGGCATTGCAATTATGTATGGTAGCAGTTAAAACAACCACAATGATTTAATCAAAAAGATATTCCAGTTTTATTTTGACATCTGTAAAAAATAAGGCCCATGTAGATGTGTATTTGAATAGGGCCTCTAAACCGACAGCGTCGTCTCTCTTTACCCAACTGGTAATGATAGTCGACTTGTTTTAAGGTCAGCCTTGGAATATTTTCGTCTTTCATTTCTCGATCCCGGGTAGTTCGCAATCTAGAGGCTAGCACTATCAGCTGGAGTTGATGCAGCAGTTGGCCGCCAGGGACCGCTAGTGAGCCAGGGTGTTATGACGCCGCAAGCAAATGATACCAGTTAAATATTTAACGCTAAATATTTATTTATTTATAAATCAATAAATCAATCAATCAATCAATCAATCAATTTAGTGGTACCATTTGCTTGCGACGTCATAACACCCTGGCTCACTAGCGGTCCCTGGCGGCCAACTGCTGCAACAACTCCAGCCGATAGTGCTTGCCAATCTAGACACCGGATGGTTCGCTTTTTCTGCGCAATAGATGTCGACAAAAAATTGTGCCATACATTTGGTAGCACAAAGGATTTCCCTGTTATCAACAAAACAAAATCATATGACGTCACCAACCCAACTTTCCGCTTAACCCTATTTGTAACAGGATCCTGGCTACCCCTATTTGTAACAGGGGGATTCCGCCCCCCCCCCCCCCCCCCGAGGTATCGAGATCCTACCCATCCGATTTTCAAAATCAAACGGCGTTTGATTTCCCTCAACACGATCTACATTTCTAAAAAAACAAAAAAAAACAATCCGAATTTGTGTAATGGGGGGCAACAGGGGGGCAAAAACTACAAATTTTAGAGGTATTTGTAATCCAACACAGCTGTCATGTTTATCAACCGATTTTACCCCAACCAATGGCGATCGATAGAGATTGAATTGGAGATTGATATATGGTGGTGACTTTGGAAAATTCAAAAATCATAGGCGTTTGCAGGTCACTCAATATGGGGGTGAAGTAAATGCGTTATACAACCATTTTGTTATGTTTGTTTTATATAAATGAAATGGTGTGTTATTGTGACATTAGACAAAACAGTTATACAACTTGTGTTTTGCCTAGGCAGTACTAGGTTAGTGGAAAAATGAGGTCAAATAGGAAAAGAAGATTAACCGCAAACGAGTTGCTACCCAGAACTATAAATAAGTTACTGGTCATAGGCGTATCCAGGATCCAAACTTGGGAGGTACAAGACCTTTTGATAGGTATATTATCCGCTATTATGTTACTAACTAATCAACAGTGGAGTACCCTGTGGTACATGTTCCATCCGAAAACTGCAGTATGTTATGTCATTGTAGGCCCATGCATCTTAGTTTCCTTGCAATAATATGACCCCCTTTCTTCCATTCCTGAGCGCGCATCTGCAAAACAAAATGACTTAATTCCCTATCCTGGCCTCATATGTGCATATATCATTATAAACTAACCGTATTTGCTGGCATATATATCGTCATCACCGTGCCAGTCATCCCCTTTTCATGTGCCTGAACACGCCCCTGCAACTCTATATGTAACAAATTACGCAAATAATGGAAGGAGAAGCTATCTTTTACATCTTGATAGTTATAAATTCCCCTTACATCGCTCTATTGGCTTCTCGCCAAGTATTGAATACTTCCTTGAAACCTCCCCTTTTCAAGCCCCCTGAAACCGCCTCTGCCATGCAACTTTTATGATATTTCATTAACATCAACTAATTTGCACTTGTTTCAATCACCGTAAACCGATGTAACTCCTTCATACTTGACGCAGTTAGGAAGAAACCGTGAAGATCAAATTTCCGTATTATCGCCAAATATCGCCGCAGAACCCTACCCTGTGCCCTGGAACCGCCTTTGTTCAGGTTAGGAACTCAAAATTTTGACTCCATATGTGGAAATATATTTTGGAAAAAGTCTAAAAATGTCATGGCCCTACTCCCAGCCGTTCTGGATGTATCTGCGAAAAACATGAGGGGGCGGAATCCCCCCTGTTACAAATAGGGTTAAAACTAAAAGTTGAATATCTTCCGAGATAAACAATTTGGGGGAAAAAGTTCACCAACATGTTCGCTGACCTCGCCTGACATGTAGACATACAATTTGGTGTGATTCGACAACTATACAAAGGTGGGACAGTCCCTTTAAAGGGAATAGTCGACCTTGGTAGATTCGATCGAATGCTATGACATGACTAAACAGAGTACCTACGCAGATAACGATTCTGCTATTTATTTTTCATAAAAACCCGGGAACTGTGAACATTTTGATGAAATAATATATTGTATTCCATGACGTCATTTTCGGATGTACGTCACAAACGCGTCACACCTCCCGAGTTTATGGTGAATATAATTAGGCAAACAATGCGCTTATGTGCGCCGGTTGCGTATATTGGAATGTAATATTGCGATCAGTGAAGACCCAGAAAAAGCAAATGGGAAACTGCGATGCGTTGCCAAAAAACAGCGATTTGACGATCCCCATGGACCAGGGTGTGGCGGGAAACAATATTGTAATAACATAATCGCACCTCACCTAACCTTTGCAACAATTGCGGTCGTAGGGACCTACGTTTAGAAAGCTGCGCTGCGGAACCTACCGGGAGGGAGGGGGCAGCCACCGGACCCTCCCCCCCAGACCATCTCGTAGACAACTGGTCCATGTGGATCGTCAAATCTATGGTTTTTGATAACGCACCGCAGTTTCCTGCTTGCTTTTTCGGAGTCTTGACTGATCGCAATATTACATTACAAATTACGCAGCCGGCAGTCACCAAGGCCACAAAGTTTGGCGAAATAGAGCCAAGGTCGGTTGACTTTAACAGAAAATCTTGGCTATAATGCCATGACGTCACCGTCAATCTGGTATAAACCTCCCATCTGATATAAACCTCGGCGGTTCGTTCGAAAATCTGCTCTAGAGACGTTGAGGTAGAGTTTTTTGGAAAAACGAACCGTGGATCATATGATTGCTATATCCAAGCTACAATTCTGCTATCTCAGTTCAAAACCCCATGTTAAGGTCGACTATTGCCTTTAAGTTCTGTAAGTACATGATCATCTACAAACGGCTTTTTATTTATTTCTGCAAAATGTATTTCCTTCTTGAAGGGTTTAACACGCGCCCTGGAGGGACTCTGATAATTACACGCCCTGGAGGGGGAGGGCGGATTTCGCCCCCCCCCCCCCTATGATCTCGAAAACTACGCAACGCAGCGATAAGCGGAAAACGACGTTAGATAGCTCGAGACAAGCTCTTTCGAAAGTATTTCGTGATTTTTTTTCTCAGGTCAATGTTGAGGTCACCAGAGGTCATCAGGGGTTAGATTTTCAAGTTTTAGGACTTCGCTTCGAACACTCCCCCCCCCCCCCAAATATCTCGGGAACTATGATAGTTAGTAGCAAACGGAAAAGCAATCGAACGCCCTTGAAAAATGCAATCGACAATTGGTGTCCTCAGATTTGAGCTTAGGTCAATAGTTTAGGCTCCAGAGGTCATCAAATGTAAAAAAGAATATTTTTTTGGAAAACTGTGTTTCGCAAATAACTTTTTACCTAATAAATATAAAGCAATAGTTTGTACGCCGTCGTATTTTTCTTGTCAAGGCGCGTCGAATCATATTCATGATGACCGGTTTAGGTCAACTGAGAAATTTGACCTCAGGTCAAGGTCAAGTGGTGACCCAAGTTGGTCATGTTGCATATTGGGAGACGTGTCTCGACGAGACAAACACATTGGTACCATTTTCTCTTCTCTATCTTCCTTATGTCGATAGTTATCGACAAAACAGTGCTGGCGGTCACGAAATTGACCTGACCTTAGGTCACCGATATTACAAATCAGAGATATATAAATTGTTGGTATCTATGACCTTATGAAATACTGCAAGATTGAAACCGATCGGCGTAAAACTGTGGCTGTGGCACTACTGCAAACGTTTTGGAGTTGAGGTCATCACGTGACCTGGTCTGGTGAACTGACCTGAAATGACCCGAGGTCAAGAATTTTACATAATGTGGGAAGTTCATTGCTGAGTAGGTGTGCAAAAAAACGGCGGCGGTGTGCGCCGCCGTTTTTGCGCTATCCTTGAAAAACCGGAGGGGCGGATTTCGCCCCCCCCCCCCCTCCAGGGCGCGTGTTAATGGTTGTTATTGTTTACTAACAAATATAGCAATTACCCTTCATTGGAATTTAACACATTCTATACAAGAGGTTAAATGACACATTATTGCTATGGGTCAGTAGTATAAGCTGAGGGGTCAGAGGGTGGCAACAGCCCCAGCCAAGCAACAAGTTGAGGAGACACCATGGACACCCACCGTGGTGTGTTCCAGGTCCTTGCAGGACATGAACGGAGTCGGCTCGCCCTTGACGAAGACCTGGATTTCTCCGTTGACCCAGGAGATGGTGAATGATCTCATTTCGTCGCCGGAGACGATGTCGGGAGTGTCAGCCATACACATGTCTTCACTGACATGCTCGTCAAACACGATGGCTGTAAGAGACAGAGGCGGATGAGAGGACAAGTCAACGACACCTCGTGTGAACATACGATGCGACCACGCCATGGACAAACTCCCGTCATAGATGAGGTTATCAAGCTTACATGGCTCTCTCTTGTTCCAGTCACACGTCACCACACACAGTCCGCGGCGTCACGGCTACTGTTTTGGCACACACCACAGACCACTGTCCCATCCCATCCCAACATGTCGGGTTATCCCAACAACACGTTTGCAACAAACTGCGACTCCGGTCGAGATTACCGACTCCGTCCGGCTCCGATTTCGACCCAAACTTCAAACGGCAGTCCAGGTCAGAACAACACAGCTCCAGGATACTGTCAGCAACCCCCACCACCAGCACCGGCGGCGCCAAGTTCTCACCCGTGGTGTAGCGGATGGCCGACTTCGTGTTGTTCCAGCCGCCGATGAAGATCTCGTACATGGGCGCGGCCTCGGCCGGGCCCGGCGTCAACGCCAGGTGGGCGTCGTTGCTGGTCTGCACGCTGAACGTGATGGCCGTTCCGTGCGCCTCCCGGAAGTGGTAGTGACAGTCACACGCACTCTCGAACAGCGCCTCGTCTGGCGACAAGGCAGAGCGACTCCAGTCAGCACTCAGCACGGGCTCTCAACTCAATGCCGACATGTTTCTGAAGCTATTTCTGTACGCTGTTTTGTCATGATACGCATTGTATTTTCGCTGTTTTGCCTACGGCGAGGAAAATAAAGATAACAGATTTAAGACATTACTCAAACGCTCCCTGAGTCTGATAACTTTTGTTCCTTATGTGGGATAGAAATGCATTCATTCCGACAGACACTATACAGCTCAGCCAGTAAGGTATCTTGCCTGCTAGATTCCGACACCACAGTCACCAGTCCCTTAGATATTATGCGGCCTCTTCTTCCACCACCCGCCTTCACTACCATGACGGTGGCCCTGACCACCATGGAACTTCCGCTGTCTACAGAAACCACGTGAACGTTTCTCTGCAGCACTCACCATGGAACTTCCACTTTCCGCAGCTGCCCCAGCAGGTGGTGTAGCCAAGGTAGGAGGCCGCGATCGGCTGCGGGCTCTTCCACTCCATGAAAGGCGTCGTGTCACCACACCGACCCACCTGCCGAGCAGCGGACAGCGGAGGTCAGACAGCGGAGGTCAGACAGCGGAGGTCAGACAGCGGAGGTCAGACAGCGGAGGTCAGACAGCGGAGGTCAGACAGCGGAGGTCAGACAGCGGAGGTCAGACAGCGGAGGTCAGACAGCGGAGGTCAGACAGTGCAGGTCAGACAGCAGAGGTCATACAGTGCAGGTCAGACAGAGCAGGTCAGACAGTGCAGGTCAGACAGTGCAGGTCAGACAGAGCAGGTCAGATAGTGCAGGTCAGACAGAGCAGGTCAGACAGTGCAGGTCAGACAGTGCAGGTCAGACAGAGCAGGTCAGATAGTGCAGGTCAGACAGCAGAGGTCAGACAGTGCAGGTCAGACAGTGCAGGTCAGACAGAGCAGGTCAGATAGTGCAGGTCAGACAGCAGAGGTCAGACAGTGCAGGTCAGACAGAGCAGGTCAGACAGCCGTGCGACATAGGGAGAAGTAAGCTCCCAGGATGGTGTTCTGAGCAGCTGTTCGGTCAGAGGTCACCGCAGCAACGTTAGCGCATGAGGAGTTTCGCAATCCGAACATTCTATGGATGTATGCAATTTCATGTAGAAACTGCCGCGCATGGGTGTCGTTTTCTATAGGCCAGGGCCAGGGCCCTACCAATAATGCCACATTTTAACATTAGGCCTATGGCGTTGCAGGGTAAGAATGACCTTAAAATATATAAAGTTGGCATTGGGGCCCTACCAATCATTTTCAGGACACGACGCCCCTGCTTCCGCGTATACAACACATGCCGCTGGTGTTGAAAAGTTATCAGCTCTACACTAATACAGATGTTAAACATCGATTTTGTGAAAGCTCTGATGTATTAGCTTTCTAAAACGCATACTAGTTTGAGTTCCTAGTACCTATCCACCTGTTTCACTAACCAGATGATTGTCAGTGTCAAACAAATTAAATTTGTCACGTAGAAGAGGCAATGAGCGGTATGATGCAGATTAATACAAATTGAATAGCAGATGAAAAAGGCAAACGTGTAAGTTGAAAGCATTCGATATTTTCATCATGACTAAATGTTTTGAATCGAAGTAGTTTGATAAACGTATAACATTACTGCTTGGCTCAGTGGAATTTGGTTGATTTATTTTTACGTCATGGGCTTGAGATAGAAGTGCCACTTCTATTTCGAGGAAGATATTATGAAGCATAGGGTAATATTTTAAGAGAATGGTTACCTGAAGGCGACGCCTTTGGGGGTATCGCGGACCGAAGGTCGTTTTAAAATGTGTTCTCGAGATCTTGAAAGTGGAGGACCCCTTTCAAAACAACAGCACGTGCGTCCTTGCGACCCACACATCGTCTCACGTGGTCATACCAAGCAGTGTCACAGAGTAAGCTTAGCAACCACCCGTGAAACATTGTGTGACCCGACTGGGATTCGAACCCACGATCCTTCCATCAGTGAGTATCTTTCTCAAAGGACGTTACCCCAACACAATTTGACACTAAGTTACCCGGTGGGATGGCAGCCAGGAGCTAGAGAAGTTGGATTTTGCGAAATGTTCTGAAGTTGTAAAGAAACCCACAACAAATCTCCATAAAGGAGGACCCCGGGAAAAACAACTATGTCACGTGCAGATTGCCCGTCGGCCACTCACTCCTGTTGCACAACGGCAATGGCCTCCCATGGTAACAAAAGGTCGCTGTGAGCTGCACCTATCCGCACATGTGCAAAGTACGTCATCCTTGAAAATATCCCAAATGGAGGAGCCCTGGTGATAAGAAACTAGAACGTGAGCGACTGATCCCCTCCCACTGACCCTCCTGGAGCTACCGATACCCGTTTCGGAGCACTGCAATGCACCAGGGCCACTGTAGGGCTGACAAAGAGGCCCAATGTCGAAAAATGGGGATGCGGGGACATATTAAAGGTCACGTGGCACGTTAATTCGATTTGGACCAGGGTAGAGACCCCCACCGACCGGCATGTGGGTATCCACCAATAGTTATACACAAATATTCAGAAAATTTAGAGAAAATTTATCGATTCATTTTTGCGCTAGGGGCCATCTTTGATTGGCCCCAATATAAGTATATGGGAAATAACACGTGCCTGCCGCACGCGCTGTGGAATTTGCCCACACTAGCGGACCCTGCCATCATCTAGATCCCCGTGAGTGAGCGATATGTTTAAAATTTCGAGGAAATTTATCGAGCCGTTTTCCAGAGCATCAACTTTACCCGATCTCGGACACGAATCGGAAAACAAAACCAGGAGAATGGCTCAGGTTGTTTTTCTATAGAAAAACACCATTCTAAAGAATAGTGTTATTTTCAATATAGAACAACAACCTTCGGTTATATATTTGCAATATAGAACGGCAACCTTCGGTTATACGAGATTCATCCGAAATAAAAAGGAAGTTACACCTCAGTGCCTTTCTGACCTCTTCCCCACCTATCGTCCCAATTGACTCCGACACGAGGCAGGCAGTCGGCACATGCGAGGTTGGCTGCAATGGCTGAGTGTGACGGTGATGATGATTTGGGCTGAGGGTGACTGAGTGTACCTCCAAAAAACAGGCGATCATTTCAGTTCAACTTTGCCCTTTTGCAGAAACCAGACCATGAAATATGTATCGAAATGTAAGGGAGCTGGGTGGTGACTGGCGCCCCCTCCTGGGCCCGCCTCTGCTCCCCCTCCCGTTCCTCCGCTGGGTGCGCCCTTGCCCGGGTCGCAGGTCAGCAGCGCGCTGACCCGGGCGGGGCAGTGGTGACGGGAGACCAGCCGAAGCAATACAGATCTGAGAAGAGACGCTGCCTTTGCTTTACAGACACAACACATACATGCATTGTATTATAGCCAGGGCTGCGGAGTCGATCGGTTTTCAGGTGACTCCGACTCTGACCCTCCGTAGTCGACTCCGACTTCGACACCGACTCCGAGATCGACCCCATCTTTAATTAGCTGAAGCTATTGTCAACAGGCAAAAGAAGTAGCCACCCATAGGACAAATCCTCCCGTTTCAAGATTGGAGCACAGTTAATGACAAATATAGTTGTTCACTAAAATGGATAGATATTATCCATAACTTCAATATCGATTTTATCATTCTAGAAGTCAAAACAAAATGTGTCAGGTCTTGTGGCAATCCTACCATTCGCATGGGTTTTAAGCAGCAATTAAATGCTATAGTTAATGAATGGGTCAACGTTTAACTCGCCCGAACAGGCTACATACAGTCACTTAAAACCGTATTTTTTTATAAATTTATTTCTCGTGATCGTTTATTAAATTCCTCGGGGGTGGCATTTTGGATCTGCATCCGACGACACACCCTAGGTTCCATTTCATGCATCGTGATCACACCTCGTGACTGAAAATCATGGAACGGCAAGATAATCGAAGCAAAACAAAATCGAACGGGCATAATTATTTTGGTCATTACCACCGGTGATTCACTAAAATGTACCTGAATTTTTTTTGCCCATGCGCTGCCAATAACTGACAGCCAGAGTCGGAGTCGGCAAAATGTTACCGACTCAGACTCCTACTCCGGCCGAAATCACCGACTCCGACTCCGACTCCGACTCCAACTACGACTCCGACTCCGACTCCGCAGCCCTGATTATAGCTATCCCCAAATTGTATCGATTTATACAAAAACATGTCCAACTAGCCAAGTTATAATCCCAGTTTCTCCTATAAATGAGAGAAAAAACTATCGAATTGTCTTAAAAAAGAACACCAAGAGTTAATTTGAAAAGCATAGTTTAACTTGTGTTTACAGAAGTTCACACTTGTTTGAGTTGTTTTTTTTGGCAATATAATATGTTGTAATATGTTGTAATATGTTGTAATATGTTAATATATTGTAATATGTTAATATATTGTAATATGTTAATATATTGTAATATGTAATATTATGCTACAAACACATTGTCGAAGCAGCATGCAGTAAATACAGCTCGCAGCATGTACATTGCACATTGCACATATATCATGGAAGACCGTCGTTGCTCACAGCTCACATACCTTGACATGGCCATCGTCCCAGCTGATCCAAAACTTTCTGAACTCGTCAGGGGATACAATGTCGGGCGTGTCCACTCTTGCCACGTCCTGTTTGTTTTCTGAAATGGAAACATGGTCTTATCAGCAGCAACCTCAGGTATCCCGAAATCGGCAATCAGCATTCGTTCCGTTAATTTTGGCGCCATCTAATTTTGGCGCCAACACCGACTAGCGCGATCTGAAATATCGCACCGGCGTTGTTGAGCACTGAATGTTGAGCATTTTATTACAATAAACATACAATGCGGTTTAGTTAGTTAATAGTTAAAACTCGGCGCAGGATACAAAGCATAAACATTCGTAAATCAATACTAACAAAGTTTGATTAAAAGCATGATGACGAATTCCGATCGTTAAACATTATCCGCTGAATTTGATGTCAGTGGCCGCTAAGGCTATCACTGGATCAGCGTCTTCATCTCCACTGAGGCATATTGTCTGGCGACGTCACAGTAACGCCTAATCACACTTGGACCGCGGACGTGTGCCGGCCGTACCTCTCGCGAGTAACCGCTGCACACGAACATCTCATCACTGAGGGGCCGGGGGCGGTGGTAAAGGTACGCGGCGCACAAACCTAGGCCCAGTCGCAGAGCGCACTGGGTATTATTCCAGCCACCGATGAAGATCTGCAGCATAGACTCGGAGTCGTAATCCAGGGCACTGAGGCAGAGGTGGGCGTCGTTTTGGCACTGGACGCTGAAGCTGACCGATGTGCCGCTGGTGGGCCGGTACCGGTACACCAGGTCGTTTTCGGTCTCATGGCAGCAGCAGTCCTCCAGACAGCACTCGTCTGCGGGACATACAGTGTCAGATGGCGGCTGGGTGTCAGTCAACTGTCCAAATGCATGAATCAATGAATGAATCAATGCATGAATCAATGAATGAATAAATGCATGAATCAATGCATGAATCAATGAATTAATCTGTTTGAGCACTCAAGTACCTATGTCTATTTAAAGCAACAATCGCATTGGTACGTACAGATGATAAGCAAATATTTACTTTTAGCAACCTTACACGCCTCTGAATGGCAATATTATGTGCTGGTGTCTAAACTACGTCGGCTGATGAAGAGGACTTGTCACAACCAGCGGTGTCGATTTTTCTAAATGATTGGGGGGGGGGGGGGCGAACAGGGACGGGTCCAAGTGGGCCTATATCAGCGCCAAGGAATAGGTACAACACGTTTGCTTTAAATCAGTTTTTAACGCAAAAATAAAGCCACACGAGTTTTGGCCTTGTGTCGGATGGCGCCTCAAACCAAAGTTTTGGCCGAGCCGCCGACCGACCAATGGCTTTCAGAATGACCGAGAATCTCAGAATCTCAAACTGGCGCAGGCCTGACAACGGCCCTCTTGGATAAGCCCAGGGAATTAGCAGGTATTACAAAGGCACTCTCAGAGTCCTCTCAGGCCTCGTAAGGACCCTCTCAGACTAGCATAGGTAAAGCTTTTCCACACCTGGCAACTCCAATTTGATGACCTTGACCTGGCAATTTGATGACCTTGGTAAGAAGTGGAAATAAAGAATCGATTACATAAACACAATACAGATACGGATCGAGCACTGCTTCGTTTTGGGCATTGCAGTTGTATGTGAGCAATGTAGCCCATAAAACGCATCCTCCGCAATATGCATATCACCACAGGTACAGTCGGTTTACTAATGATCTTCCCTTGCCACCACGTGGCGCTATACGGTCACGATAGGCACAACAAAAAGGTGGTTTCCCCACCGTATGTTGGTACCTACTAGAGATGCAAATTTCAGGACTACGGAGCCGGCGCTGGGCCTAAATGCAGGCCCGGCGTGCCTGAAGCTGTGTCTGAACTCAGGCTTGCCGGTCTCATGCCGGGCTCAGCACAAGTTATCAATTACCTGAGGGCGACGCCTTTGGGGGTGTCGCGGACCGAAGGTTATTTTTAAAATGTGTGCTCGAGATCTTGAAAGTGGAGGACCCCTTTCAAAACAACAGCACGTGCGTCCTTGTGACTCACACATCGTCTCACACATAGGTAAAGCTTTTCCACACCTGGCAAGCCTGAGCCATAGCTAGCTTTTAGTTAGCTATGTAGTAAAGCTTTAAGCTATGATATGCTATGTAGCTATGCTACAGGGTGTTTCATAAAAATGTATCCACTCGGAAATCTCGCGATAACTCCAGTAGTTTTTGTCGAAGGTTTTCAATCTTACCAGCATTGGAAAACTGATGAAATTCTACATCACATATGAGATAACCAATCCCATCGACGTTCTATTCACTTAGCTTCACCGCAGCGAAAAAGACTGCAAAAAATGCGACAAACACATAGCTATATTTCCGCAAAGGACGTGATCTTTCACATATCTGAGGTCGCACTGGGCAGCAATCAGCAGTTCCTAAGCGCTGGATCAAACACGCTTGAGCAGAAAACAATAATGCACATGAAACAACATGGCATGTCTGACAACAACGAAGTCACGACACTCGGGGCACCACTCTGACCAAGCCATGGCGGCGACCTCACATCAGATGCTCGAAGTATCGGCCGCCCGACTCCACACAAAGCTGCATCCTGCGTCGCATGTTGGACATGACCTTGCGGCACATGTCGGCTGTGATGGTGCTAGGCTGTGATTTTTTTTTTTTATATATTAAAGACCAGTACATTTGAAGCTCAAAAACGTTTGGGGAATGAAAATCGGTCGAGCCACATGGCCGCAATGACCTTTCAAAAACACCCAAAATGTTCGTTTTTTTGCCCCCTGGCCCCCCATTTTTGAACAAAACAAAAATTCCCGGATCCAAAAAGAGAGACCTTGTCATGACGCATCGAATGGCGTTTTCCCCATCGAAATCGACCGAGCGGTTCTCGAGATCTCTGGGGGGGGGGGGGGAGGGGCAGAATCTGCCCCCGCAGGTTAACGTAATTCTGCGCAGGGAATAAGGTTAACTTCAAAGATATTTGTACAGTGCAGGCAAATACGTCGAACAAGAATCACGTTCGCTATATCGGGCTGTTTATCGCCTACTAGCAATGCAAACTTCAGGGCCAAGGAGCCAGTACTAGGCACGAAGTTCGGACCCGGTGTTAAGTGGTGTCGGGCTAAGGCCTGCCGGCGTCATGCGGGCCCATCGTGTCCGATCAATATGTTCTTCTTCAATGTTATGCCGTGCCTGACACCGTGTTGACACCTGTCACGAGTGAGGTTACTTATGCGGAGGATCTGGAAATATTGATCATGAAAATGGCCTTGAAGATGACCTTGAATGTCAAAATGAATGTCATTTTCGTGATCAGCGTGTCTAAGTTGACCAGTAACCACATTTTGAAGCGAATCGCCCGCCACTCGACGCTGAATTAGAATCCGAATCCGTCGCTTACTTCACGGACATGATAACAACGGCCTTTTATTAAAAGCAGTTCACCTTTGCATGGCGTATTGAACTGGTATAGCCGTCATTGACATTTGAACCTCTGATTTTCCCTCTGATTTTGAGACGTTTTACATTTTACTTTTTGCAGTTTGACTTACCTACCTAACGCCCAAGACTCGTGTCCTGTATGGAAGAAGCGAAGAAACTTACTCTCACCATAAGCTTTGGCGTGACGCGGAGCCGTGAATCAGCTATTTTTGCCCTTTTGACTTTTTGCATGTGACTTTTTGCCTTTTTGCCTTTCTGCATTTGACTTTTTGCTTTTTGACTTTGATCCATTATGACTTTTTGCCTGTTCGACTTTTTGCATTTGACTTTTATCCTTTTGCTTTTTGCATTTTACTTTTTGTCCTTTTGACTTTTTGCTGTTTTGACTTTTTTGCATTTGGCTTTTATCCCATTCGACTCTTTGCCCGTTTGACTTTTTGCATTCGACTTTTTGCTTTTTGACTTTTGCCATTTTACTTTTTGTCCGTTTGACTTTTTGCAGTTCCGACTTTTTGCATTTGACTTTTAGCCTATTTGACTTCTTGTCCTTTGACTTTTTCACATTTGACGTTTTGTCCTTTGACTTTTTGACTTTTGCTTTTTGTCCGGTTACCGCTCCAGACACCAGTCGTTAATTGTGTACGTAGTATAAAAAACAGAGTTATTCTTAACTGATACTCAGATGGTTCATTATCTAGATGGTTCATTAGATACTAAGATGGGTTCAATTTATTCAATTTATGGAAGTATGTTGTTCTAAAAGTTTGTCTGGTAAGTTGTTCCTGAACGTAGAGCAAAGATAACAGGCTACAGATATAATGACGACGGCAATTCAATTACATTTTACACAAAGCTTTCTGTAACAAGTACCATGTTCACTGTGATTGAGTGAAGGAAACACTGAATTGCCGTCGTCATTATGTTCATATTTGTCATGGAAAACTCACAATTGTATATGGTGACGACAGTAACTCAAATCTTGGGATGAAGGAATTCAACATCAGAAGAAAGATCACTAGCAGTTTAAACCGTCTTAAGTTTTGTAAAGATTGTCTTGTTTTAGAGTGTCTTTGGACGGTTTATATATGTGACGTTGGCATGATATTCCTTCACTCAATCACAGAGAACAAGGTACTTTTTACCGAAAGATTTCTGTAAAATAGGTATAATTGAATTAGCGTCGTCATTATATCCATATTTGTCATGGATAACTCCATGGGCGTCGCCACCACTAGGGACACTAGGGACATTGTCCCTAGTAATTTTCAAATCCTCAAAATCTACTAAGGACTGTCCCTAGTAAAATTCGAAACTGCCTTTGCTGGGGTCATGCTGGGGACACGGGACATGTCCCTAGTAACTTTCAGATAGATAACCTCAGCATCATCAAAAGTTGAAGTACACATGTACTTCAATATTTCCAAGTAACGTTGCGACCGATGCGAGTGGCGACGCCCTTGAAGGCACAGATTTGGCCTACGTGGTCGCATAGGCGGATCCGGGGGGGGGGGGGCAAACGGGGCCATGCCCCTCCCCCCAAGACGGTCAAAGGTGGGGGGGGGGGGGCAAACTATGTTTTGCCCCCCCCCCCCCCCCCCCCCCTCCCCCAAGACAAGTCTAATGCAGGTTTAAAATATATTTTTGGAGCGTTGTTGGGCATCCTAAGAAGGAAATTTCCAGATGTTGTTTTTGTAAGTGCAAAAAAGTAAACAAAAAACTCGACCAATGTCCGTATACTGAGCGGTTCAGTTAACACTAGATAAAATGGGATTCTGCTGAGCTCATTAACATTACGTCTATGAGCGTTGCATGGAAAGAATTGAGTTAGAAATATTTCCGACCGCGCGCACCCCCCCCCCCCCCCCAGAGGTGAAAGTGGCCTCGGCCTTAAAGGAAATAGTTCACCTTCAACATGGGTTTTGAACTGAAATAGCAGTTTTGTAGCCCGTGTTGAGAAATCCTTATCTGGAACTTTTCTTGGCTGAAAAGACTCTCCAGCCGAAGATATTTGACTTTTTGGCGAAGGAATACGGCGCATATATGATGTACCGTACCGTCTGAAAGTGCCAGCACTGCCATGGAGCATGCGCAGACCAATAACGCACACCATAAAACCAATAATTTACAACCTTCTGTCCTGAATTGGCGCGATGTAAGACCATTTTTAAAAAGAAAAAAAGAAACTGTATTAAAAAATATAATAAAATCGTGTTCTGAAAAAAAATCCGAAGGTGAACTATTTCCTTTAAGGTATCAATGTGTCCCTAGTAGTTTTGAAACCGTGGCGACGCCCCTGGATAACTCACATAACAGGCTACCTTCCAGCATCCCAGAGAGCGTACTTCAGTCAAATCAGAACACTTTCCGTAATCAACAACAGGTTTTGGGTACAACAGGTCATCTAATCACTAATGACTAAATCAGAAAATACGTGTGTTCTTTTCAATGACGTCCTGCGGTATTTGTACATTACATTACATTACATTACATTACATTTGTACATTTTTGTTTGTACATTATGATGCCACCTTTTACAAGCCAATATTATTTCCCGACCTTGTTCTAAAATGAAGTAATCCAAATCTAAAGAGAAAACAAATTTAGTGGCAGGTTAATTTCCACCATACGAATCTGCCTCATAACCTGAAAAGCCTGGCTACGCCATGCTTTAGAGATATGCTTGCGTCGAAAGCATGCTGCACTGCTGTGCATACTTGACCAGGACAACTGCATTTCAAAAGTGAAGTATCTAATTAAATTAAACCCACTTTAAAGGCCAAACTGAATATCACGAAGAGGTACACACAATGGCAAATAGCGAGACCTAGGCGCTTAGCACGGCGATCTGATTTCCTTTCATCCTCCTATGTAGTAGTACACAACTCCTGTCACACGGGTGCCACAATTCACATACGAGGAGCTGCCAACAGAAGAATACCTCCACAGTTACATTGTTGGCTGGACAAGAGACTGTTTTCTCCCGACAGCGACTCCCCTTTTCTGACGCAGTACCTAGTTATAAACATTATCCCGTGAATCGCCCCTACCCTGAACGTGACGATACTGCTGACAAAAAAAAAACTCGCCACTCCACCGATCCTGGCAGCCGCGTCATCCGATGGCTGGTCCGCCATTTCTCAGTCCAACGTTGCGAGTCAACAGATTCATCCAGCGAGATGACGTCCCAAGATTTATATAAGCCTTCTGATGACGTCACAGTAAGCACTCCTTTCCTAGCCTAGCCTTCTGATGATGGCACGCTACTCCGCACCTAGCCTTCTGTGGCCTTTCTCATAAAGGTTTGGTAGTACAATTGTGTAGTATAGTTGTAAGATTGTGTAGTAAAGTTGTAAAATTGTGTTTCATAAAGCAAAAACTACTACTTACTACACTCGAGACTTTACAACTTTACAACTCTACAATGTTACTACTAGTTAGTAAGCAAATTGACGCGTTCTGTTTCATAATGGTCAGCTGATTTTCCGACGGTAGTAGAATTGTAAAAAATATTTACAACATTACTACCAAATAAACACATGCTCCTTTCCGTAGTAAAAACTTATGGATCAGCCAGTCTTTATCTCGCCCTATACCTACCACTCGTGAACGGTATGGAAGATGAGAGAAGAGAGAGGAGAAGAAACAGACTAATATTTAGAGAACGGATCAACATGACGTGGGATGTGCCTGAATCATTTAGGTGAGTTTTTCGCTTAGGCTGTAGCAGTGATGTTTGGTGGAAATGTTGGCATTATATTGGCAATGATATTATTTACTTAACGTTATCATCATAAGCAGGTAATTATGATATATCCATTTGAAGCACAACAAAATTTATGGTTTCTTCAATCAACATAAATGTTGCACATCTCATGACTCGATTATCAGAAATGACTTGCCAGCATTAGTGGATCCAGGGGGAGGGGGGGGGGGGGGCGGCCATGTCAGGCTCCTAGAATTTCTTTGGAGCTGGGATGCGGAGTGGAAAATTCTGACTAAAAATAAGTATAAAGAGTGGGAAATTCAACCAAAAAGCATATGTACCAGGCTCAGGCGTGTCACCCAAAGGTTTCATAGTAGATAGTAGTACTTAGCAATTTAATATAACGGAAAGTGAATGAAGTAAAAAGCGACAAGAAACCAAAGCAAACTCAATTCGCGGTGCAGCACACTGTTTATTTCATTTGTGCAGCAATCCAAGGTCATACCCTTTTGTAATGTTCTTGACTACTACCTTTTAAGTTTGGCTATTTTAAATTGTTTCGTTTGTTCTTTAGGTTTGTTGTTTTCGTTTTCATACAATTATATATTTCCTTTTAAAAATATTAGAATGCTTTTTCGTATTTCGTTTCATTTTTACCAATATATCACAGCAATTTATAAAGTCCTTGTTTTGTCTTTCACGCAGCAGAATACTATCATGCCATTTTTACTAACCTACAACAATACAAAGTACTACGCTTTATGAAACACGCGACAGTAGTAAGTAGTAAACTTGAAACTACAATTCTACTACAGTAGTAAGATTGTGAAAATTCTTTATGAGAAAGGCCACTGGTGAGGCATAGTACCTACTCATTCCCTAGCCCTCTGATATCATGGTACTATTGGTTCCAAAATCAGCGTCCCACTGGGTTAGACGACAGTCTGTAGTGAATACCTGCATTCTCGCCATTCCCGGTCGGTCTGGGAGGTAGGCTCTCCGACACACTCTAGTGCTCGGCGGGACAGCCTATACAGCTTGGCTACACTGCCTGTATAGGCTGTTCCGCGCAGCATTGTTGTTCACCGTACAGCCTAACCTTTCAGGCGGTTCAAAACGGGCGGTATTCACTACAAATTAACTGCTGTGCCGGCCAACCCAGCGGGACGCTTATTTTGGAACCAATAGTACACACTCCTTGCCCTCTGGCAGTGGCGTACCGAGTATCAGGTCATGCAGGTCATGACCTGGTCCTTTGGACCCGAGGGTCCATGCAAAGTTGGCGTCCCTCCGATCAGTCACGACGCCCCTCTGGCCAGTGACAGTGCCCCTCCGACCAGTGACAGCGCCCCTTCGGCCAGTGACCACGCCCCTCCGGCGAGTGACGGCGCCCCTCCGACTAGTGACTGCCCCTCTTCGGCGAGTGACGGTGCCCCTCCGGCCAGTGACTCTTTCCGCACGGTGCGGAAGGAGAGGCGCCCCCTCCCCCTGGAAAATTTCGCCAATATTGGTGGCGCCCCTGTCGATCGGGTGGCGCTCCTCAAGGCAATGACCTGGTCCTTTGTGAATTTCTGCGCACGCCACTGCCCTCTGATGACGTCATTTAACCTCTTCCCTAGCCTTCCTGTGACATCCTTGTGATGATGTCATACCAGCCCTGCACCCTGATGCCCGCCCGAGTCAGCGCTATCAGCCCGCTGAGTCAGCGCTGGTGGCTGGCTGGTGCCTGCTCGGGCCCTCACAGCCAAACCCGGTCTCACTCTAACCACCCACACACACACAGCGAGGTCACTGACAGGTGACGTCATCGTGAACTCCGCCGGCTCTCCTCCCCCGTACTGATGGAATCATTCCGATGGCCAAACCGGACCCGTTCATACCGTGCCGCTTGACGCTTCAGAATGTCTAATCCACCTGCCGATTAAAATGCGTGCCTTTTCCCATCGTTAATGTTATTCACCCCGCTGAAACCGAGCGGCTAGTGACGTCACACTTCCGAGCCGCCGCCCAGTTGACCTTGGCTGGCTGTCATCGCACGCCGTGCCGACCCTGTGCCGAGCGGCGAGCACCAAGCTGCGGCACCACTCCAACACACGTGCTCCGAACCGTCCGAGATGGCTGTCCTTAGGCTCGAAGCTAGTCCAAATTATCTGAACGCGGTGGCACCAAGCGCTAACCACACATTGTCGTCACGGTGTGACTGTAAATGTCAGGGGTTGGTATTGTGAGCGTTCCGGCTGTCTGCAGACAGTGGACGCGAGCGTCCCCTACACAGCACAGTGCTCCACGTCCACAGACCTGGCCGCCCGCCAGCACAGAAATACACCCCGCCGCCGCCCCGCTGACCGGCTGACACGAGCTGGGCAGACCGGTGCAGACCCTGGAACGCGCTTAAACTCTTTTGGAAAGCTATTGCCGATATCAGCGAAACATTTACCACGTTAAAATTTCGTGACCGCTAATCGTTAGCGTTTCGCGAATGCGGTGGCTTGCCGCTTGGCTAAGATGCAATTGTGAAATGCGATTCTGGAATTAAAACCGAGCCCAGTCCCGTTATTCGCATGTGACTGCTCCGACTAGGCGACAGTTCCTAGAGTTGAAACTCGAAGAGGCGTTCCGGCGATATGTATCTCAAAGCGGTCTAGTAAAGATAGGATCTACCACATCATTATTATGCCTTTGATGAGCAGAGGCCGCGTTATGACATACACATAGGTATGGCAAGGACGGCGCCAAGGGGGAGGGGGAGCCGCATCCCCTGTCAGGGCAGCGGGGTAAACATATTTTGGTTCCCCTCTCATTCAAGGAGGCCCCACCCGCAAAAATAAAGGAGGCCCACGCCGATTATACCTAAATACTGAGTAAAACGACATATGTAGACAACCAGAATGAGTTTTGAGTGCGTACTTTGAGTTTGGAGTCGTGTCGAGCTTTGCCCCCCTCCGCTCCGACAGAAAATAAATCTGTCGTGCCGCCCTTGGATATGAATGCATGCGAGGCTGATCTGCGGTTGGACTCACCGAATTCTAACAAATCGTGATTCGTAGCAAATGAAACCGGTACAAGCTCATACGACAATCGTTGAAATAATGAAATGACACCGGATCAAAGTAGCAGTCATGGAAAGAAATTCAGAGAAAATAAATGTAGAACAATATACAAGTTGCAATCCTAGGTCTAACCAGTAGCTGGCTGGATGTGGTGGCTTTCTCACCTTCGGACATGGCTGAGGGTCTGCTGGCTGAGGATCTTCTGTAGCCGCGGCACCGACTCCGCCAGAGCGTCTGAGGGCGGACCCGGCGGACCGGCGCGGCGCCGGGCGGCGGTCTCGGGCGGTGGCCGGGCAGCAGTGCTGACATCTATGTTTGGCGAACTGCCAGCCTCTGACGTCATTGCAGACGGCCATCGGCTGTGAGACCACGGCAACGAAGGCCGTCGGCTGCGACACCATGGCGACGGAACATCCAAATAGCCCGACAGAGCTGCTACTTTCCAGACAACCGATCTGTATGATTGAAACAAAGAACTGCATAT
Organism: Chirona hameri; assembly: GCA_036785665.1. Taxonomy (NCBI): domain Eukaryota; kingdom Metazoa; phylum Arthropoda; class Thecostraca; order Balanomorpha; family Balanidae; genus Chirona; species Chirona hameri. The sequence goes on from JAXIVJ010013113.1 coordinate 37,285, forward strand.
TTTGCGAGTCACCAACTATGTATGCTTTGTGAAGTTAAAGTAAATCAGTCACTTTTATCATGGGGCTTTAAACTGAGATAGCAGTTTTGAAGGCCATGTCGAGAAATCACTATTTATATAAACTATCGATATCACTATATAATAATATATAAATCAATATTTACGCAACAGAGGTAATCAAAGGTCAAACATGGGAACTCAGGGAGTCTGCTCAGATTTCCCCAATGTCTCGGGAACTATGATAGCTGGGAACAAACGGAAAAAAAGCAATCGAAAGCTCTTGAAATATGCACTCGCTGGGTTAACGTTCATTGTTGTGCAAAATCGTAGAAAGAAGAGAAACATGTTTACATGTTTTTCTGAGCTCGAAGATTTCCACTGGGCCGTCGCTCGGAAAGTGGGGGGAACGTGTGTGTGTGTGTGTGTGTGTGTGTGTGTGTGTGTGTGTGTGTGTGTGTGTGTGCGTGTGTGCGTGTGTGCGTGTGTGCGTGTGTGCGTGCGTGTGTGCGTGCGTGCGTGCGTGCGTGCGTGCGTGCGTGCGTGCGTGCGTGCGTGCGTGCGTGCGTGCGTGCGTGCGTGCGTGCGTGTGCGTGCGTGCGCGCGCGTGCGTGCGTCCGTGCGTGCCTGCGTGCCTGCGTGCCTGCGTGCCTGCGTGCCTGCGTGCCTGCGTGCCTGCGTGCCTGCGTGTCTGCGTGTCTGCGTGTCTGCGTGTCTGTCTGTATGTCTGTCTGTCTGTCTGTCTGTCTGTCTGTCTGTCTGTCTGTCTGTCTGTCTGTCTGTCTGTCTGTCTGTCTGTCTGTCTGTCTGTCTGTCTGTCTGTCTGTCTGTCTGTCTGTCTGTCTGTCTGTCTGTCTGTATGTCTGTCTGTCTGTCTGTCTGTCTGTC
>JAXIVJ010013114.1:0-27500 GCA_036785665.1 Chirona hameri
GGCAGAGCGATGCCAAATCCTCACAGACGGTCTGGTCGGGTCCGGCCGGCGTGGCGCAAATAAGTTGTTGTTGGTATTGTGCGACGGTGTTGGTTTTGCATGCCGACGTCTTTAGATTGCAAAAACTTACCTTCTTAATGGAAGCTCCCGTCTGGACAAAACGACCCAATGGCATATTTGAGATAAAAGGTGCCCGCGATTCTTTTGCGTAAGTGGACGAATTCGGGTACCGACATAGACAGGGCAGGTACCGGACCTCTCGTCTGGAGGCAGGGCAGGTACCGGGCCTCACATCTGGAGACAGGACAGGTACTGGGTCTCACGTCTGGAGACAGGACAGGTATCGGGCCTCACGTCTGGAGACAGGACAGGTACCGGGCCTCACGTCTGGATACAGGACAGCTACCGGGTCTGGAGGCAGAGCAGGTACCGGACCTCTCGTCTGGAGGCAGGACAGGTATCGGGGCTCACGTCTGGATACAGGACAGGTACCGGGCCTCACGTCTGGAGACAGGGCAGGTACCGGACCTCACGTCTGGAGACAGGACAGCTACCGGGTCTGGAGGCAGGGCAGGTACCGGACCTCACGTCTGGAGACAGGACAGGTACCGGACCTCACGTCTGGAGACAGGGCAGGTACCGGGCCTGGAGGCAGGACAAGTACCGGACCTCACATCTGGAGACAGGACAGGTACCGGACCTCACGTCTGGAGACAGGGCAGGTACCGGGCCTCAAGTCTGGAGACAGGACAGGTACCGGACCTCACGTCTGGAGGCAGGACAGGTATCGGGCCTCACGTCTGGAGACAGGACAGGTACCGGGCCTCACGTCTGGATACAGGACAGGTGCCGGGCCTCATGTCTGGAGACAAGACAGGTACCGGACCTCACGTCTGGAGGCAGGACAGGTACCGTGCCTCACGTCTGGAGACAAGACAGGTACCGGACCTCACGTCTGGAGGCAGGACAGGTACTGGACCTCACGTCTGGAGGCAGTACAGATGTCGGGCCTCACGTCTGGAGACAGGAAAGGCCTCACGTCTAGAGACAGGACAGGTACCGGGCCTCACGTCTGGAGACAGGACAGCTACCGAGCCTGGAAGCAGGGCAGGTACCGGACCTCTCGTCTGGAGGAAGGACAGGTAACGGGCCTCACGTCTGGAGACAGGGCAGGCACCGGGCCTCACGTCTGGAGACAGGACAGGCACCAGGCCTCACGTCTGGAGACAGGACAGGCACCAGGCCTCACGTCTGGAGACAGGACAGGTACCGGGCCTCATGTCTGGAGACAGGACAGGCACCAGGCCTCACGTCTGGAGACAGGACAGGTACCGGGCCTAACGTGTGGTGACAGGACAGGCACCGGGCCCGTAGGCAGGGCAGGTACCGGACCTCACGTCTGGAGACAGGACAGGTACCGGACCTCACGTCTAGAGGCGGGGTGGGTACCTGTCCTGTCTCGAGGGGCGGATCAAGGTCATGCAGTTAAATTTGTTTGGCACGCACTCCTCCCCACCCAGTTTAAATACATTTTCCATGCAGTTAATCTGCTGGTGTTCCATTTCAGTCAGTGGCGGCGGAAGGTATTTTCGGATGGGGAGGGGGCAAAGAATCCCAGGGGAACCCCTCGGCCAAAGGGCTTCCTCCCCACGGCCAAAGCCTCCCCTCCAAAAAATGGCGCGAAATGGTATCTCCTCGGATTTAGGTCACTATATTTTGCAGGTCCTCTAAATGGTCGCAAAAAACGTCGGACAGCCCATGTTGAAGTTGCAGGCCTTCCGAGGGCCCCCTTAGGCCGACTGAGGGCCTTCTGTCGGCCTTAGAGGTCCCCTCAGGCTGGCTGGGGGCACCTCGGGGCAATCGGTGTCCATTTTGCGGTCAAAAAGTAAAAATAGAACCAACTTCTTGAAAAATTATCAAAAAAATTACCAATTTACCAATTTATGGGTGGGGGAATCATATGTTTACCCCTCCCCTCCCCAATTTCTTCTGAGTTGGGGGGAGGGGGGGGGGGGGGGGGCTGCTCCCCCCCCCTTATCCGCCGCAACTGATTTCAGTGCGTGTGGAGCTCCTCTGCCGACCTCCGCAGCCGGGAAACTGCATCTAGTGCATAAATTGCAAGTCCGCTTAATAGATGGCGCTGTGAGCGGGTGCCTTAAAATCCTTACAGGAAATGCAGAGAAACAGCTTTATTGTTCATGATAACTCCATAACAATCAATACGGTTGTCAAAAAGCATACTGAGAATTCGAAAATGATATTTTAAAAAAAAAATTGTAAAAAATAATTAGTGCCCAAATGTACGATATTGACGAAAAAATCGCAAAAGTGTCCCCAAAAAGAGGCCCGTTAAGGAACGATCGTTTTCGCTACTGGGTCCTTGACTTCTACCTCTGTCCTAAATAATCTGAGCTCTAGGGCTGGAAAATTATTTCAGCGTGCTGCAAAAATGATTCTTTATTCGTTTACAACCATTTCCGTCGTTGTCCGTTCGATATTATACACGTGAAACAGAAATTACTGCCCGTCTTCCTTCATTTATACGTGATAATTAGTGGAATGGGGGTCTGACCAATGTCTGGTCGACAAAAAAAATCCTACCCTCTCCGATTTTGATGAAAATTGGTACACCTGTAGTGCCAAGTGAGAGAAACATACACACCCTCTTTTAGCTCCAGTTGACCTCAAGGATCATATTTAGAGGTCATCGAAGGTCACGATTATTTGCGTACTTTATATAAATTAAAAGTTTATATCTGCTGTGCAAATAGACTTAGAGGAATACAACTAATATCGAATATTTCAAAGAGTTGGCCCATTCGGAAAAAGGGGACAATATTCACGTGACCTCAATATGACCTTTTACCTGACGAGGTCAAAATAATAACAGATATTTTTTCTATAAGTTGCCTGCTCGTAACTAGTTCAATCTTGGCTCAATAAATGAACGTAACATCCTCTAAGAACGTGCAAAAAAAGAAGGTGGAGTCTTTTCAACCTTTTAAGATACCGCCCTTTGAGTATGTCCATTGACAAGGAAGTGAAACGGAGCAATGCCCCGAGGCTATTTTCATGTCGCTTGCTATAATGTTGGTTTCTTTGGCTCAATTGACGTCAAATTTGGTGGGTAGCTTCCGTTTGACGAATTCAATCACTTCCCGAGTTTTCAGCTTGACCTGATCTCATATGACCTAGCATGACCTAGGAATAGTGTATGGCCCACAGATGCGTATTACCTATAGGTAATACGGTGTTTTATAGATGTTCAGGAGCATAACACATATGCACAGGTGCTAACAGGTGATATTTATAGTTTCCATTGAGATCATGACCCCGGATTACCTTTTTAGAGGTCAACCGAGGTCACTGACCTCCGATGACCTGAGGTGACATTTTTGGACTCTGATAGCTTCTAGGACATTTGTGACGTAGATTCAAATTTGAAATTGGCACCCATATTTTGCATAATTATATGCTCAATTGGGGCCATGTTCTGTCACAGGTCAACCGAAGTCACTGGCCTCCGCTGACCTAAGATGGCTTTTAACATCCCGTAGATTTTAAGAACATTTCACAGCCGAGTATATTTTGCAGATATCTACCAACTGTGGATAAACACAAAACAGGCGTCTGTGATGAATGCGGATATCTATGTACAAGAATCAAGAAATGTTCAGAATCGTTCATAAATTACGTTACGCTATTTTCACGTTTCAGTTGAAATCAAGCTCCTTTCCCTTTTTCGTGATAAAAAATGTGCTTATTCCCTGCGGGGTCAGATTCTGCCCCCCCCCCCCGTGGTTTTTCGCCCCATACGCCGTCCTGAGTGCGCCATTGCTTGAACAGTGCATTCATCCTATTTAAAATGAGCATGTGTGCAATGTGAAAAGATTATGCGGCGTAGAGAAGAACCTCCAAAACATGCGTTTGCTCCACCCTCAAATTAACAAGTTGCCAAAAAAAGCGTGACGTGGGATGGTCCCCCCCCCCACGTTGTTTACCTGAATCCGCCTATGCGAAATATATTACATTTAACAAATTACAGCAAATAATGCCCACATATGACGTTCATATCGTCCCAAATAAGCACGAACAACACATATTTGTTATTCGAAAATCCCCCAATTTACATCTGCTGAATACGCCTATAATTTTTATTTTCGTATTTTGCTTTTGATACATTGAAGACCTGTACATTTCAAGCTCAAAAATGTTTGTGGCATGACAATCGGTGATGCCACATGACCGCAATGACCTTAAAAAACACCGGAAATGTTCGTATTTTTTGCCCCCTGGCCCCTCATTTGTGAACAAACAAACAAAATAGAGGTCGAAAAAGAATATATTTTCATGACAAATCGAATGGTGTTTGTTCCATCGAAATCGACTGAGCGGTTCCCGAGATCCCTGGCTGCCCCCCTCTCCCCGCAGGTTAACGTAATTCTGGCCGCCCGCAGGGAATAGGGTTAAATGTGTTGCAATTGGGCACGGTAAACTGCAGCACCACACCAAAACAAGTGCCACCATATGATTCAACATACATTTTTACATAGGGATCTGCGTGAAGATGAAGAAAACTCCTGCCCAATATCCCGATGAAAATCTATAATAAAAAAATTGGGTTGAAAACTGCTCGAATTCGGGAGAAATACAATGCTAAAACTACCGTGCATCTGCATGTTTACTGCAATTGGGCACGTTAAAGGGACTATCCCACCTTAACATTTGATTTGAGTTGAGATAGCCATTTTGATGGCTTGGCATTGAAATTAAGTATGGTAGCAGTTACAACAACCACAATGATCTAATCAAAAAGATATTCGAGTTTTATTTTGACATCTGTAAAAATTAAGGCCCATGTGTATTTGAATAGGGCCTCTAAACCGACAGCGTCGTCTCTCTTTACCCAACTGGTAATGATAGTCGACTTGTTTTAAGGTCAGCCTTGGAGATATTTGCTACGTTTCAATGGTTTGGTAGTTGGGTTGTTTTGTATTCAAAGCGCCATAATTGTCTCGAAATAATTGTGCCCATACTTTGGCAGCGTAAAGGATTTCTGTGTAGCTCTCTAGAGCTCAATATGACGTCATCAACCCAAATATTAAAACTTAACTTTTTATCAAATTGAGCACTCTTTGCGAGAAACAAATGGCATAATCGTGTTCGGCAGCAATTACTTCATATTGTGCATCACAAGCGGCGTACATTTGACAACTTTTGGGAAGGTGGGACAGTCCCTTTAAGTACAACTGACAGAACAATATCCTATAGCTCATCTTGTAGCCAACGCTTCAATGTATCCGAATGTACGTGAAGATCAACTATGACATGTTTTAAATCACTGTCAGAAGCAGTTTAGTGATATTTTCAGCCAAATTCCCAATGGGCCACGGAACGTCCGGCGGCCGCCCGGCCGGGGCAATGAGCGCTTCGTTCCGTAACGCGGTTGACACCTCCAAATTTGATTTTAAAAATTGGGAAAAATTAATGTAAGTTTGTAATGATATAGCGCATAATAATTTAACTATTAATCTGTGCATGCTCTCAAAAACCCATCGAATGGCCCGGCCTAAATTACACATACATACACATACATACACATACATACACATACATACACATACATACACATACATACACATACATACACATACATACACATACATACACATACATACACATACATACACATACATACACATACATACACATACATACACATACATACACATACATACACATACATACACATACATACATATACATACACATACATACACATACATACATATACATACACATACATACACATACATACACATACATACACATACATACACATACACATACATACACATACATACACATACATACACATACATACACATACATACACATACATACATACACATACATACACATACATACACATACATACACATTCATACACATACATACACATACATACACATACATACACATACATACACATACATACACATACATACACATACATACACATACATGCACATTCATACACATACATACACATACATACATATACATACACATACATACACATACATACACATACATACACATACATACACATACATACACATACATACACATACATACACATACATACACGTACATACACATACATACACATACATACACATACATACACATACATACATACACATACATGAAAACAACATACTGTGCCCGCAGCAATACGGTTTCCGTCCGGGACACTCCACGGAGCATGCCATGCTGGACGCAGTCGCATACGCAACCCACCAGATCGATGTTGGCCGCGTGGCCTCTTTAGTGACGGCCGACACCTCTAAGGCATTCGATAGTGTGCGACATGGTATGCTTCTGGAAAAGCTAGGATGGTACGGGGTTGACAGCCATTGGTTTAGGGACTGGCTCTCTGATCGCTCCCAGACTGTTCGAGGGGGATCACCACAACCTCTGCCTGTGACTCACGGTGTGGTGCAGGGCTCGGTGCTAGGACCAGTACTGTTCTTGATTTTTACTAATGATTTTGCATCACATATCACTCATGGGAAAATAATTTTGTATGCCGACGATGCTCAATTTATCGATTCTGAAGTACCAAGTGACGTCGAACAACTCAAAACCAGAATAGAGAGCACATTGGCTACTGCTCTCACATGGTTCACTCAAAACAGCCTTAAAATTAATCCAACTAAAACCGAGTTCCTCTTCTTCAAAACGCGCAGCAGGAGGACTCGAGATATCACTATCCGTTTTGGTGATCACACTCTAACATCCGCTCCTAAAGTCAAAGTACTGGGCGTGGTCCTCGATCCTGCACTCACCTGGGAAGACCATGTGACGATGACTGTGCAGCGCTGCAATCATGTGCTCGTGGGCCTGTGCAAGCTGCGTAGCAAAGTGCCTCGTGAGCTCAGAACATTTTTAATCGAGACGCTAGTTTTCCCCCTTGTGAGATATTGTGCGTGTGTTTGGGGAGGTGGTTGTGCCACTCAGAGAGCGCGGCTGCAGAAAGTGATCAATTTTGCGGCACGCATTGTATCGGACCTAAAACGACGCGACCATATTTCGGCCACTCTTTCCGAGCTCGGCTGGCCGTCTATAGAGGGCATGATTGCGGCTGCTGACGTTGCCCTCATCCATAGGTTAATTACTAGGGAGGACACGCCAGATGCTTTAAAAGCTCTGATCGTGTTCCGTACTCAGGTAACGAACCGCACGTCACGCTCATCAGGGGCACCCCTCCTGCAGTTACCGCGGGTGAGAACAGAGCTGGCGCGCCGTTCTTTTCAATATAGAGCCCTGAAACAATGGAATGTCCAAGACGCAGCCCTCAGGCGTGGTTGTGGCGTTGATGAAGTGTGATTTCTGTGGTGTGTTGCACTCAAACGACGATGTATTTTATGTGATGTAGGATGATATCTGATGCGTGATGCGATATAAGTTTTGGACATGTCCTCTTGTAATAGGAACATGGAAAAGCCAGTTTACTGGAAATGTTCTTAATAAATCTGATTCTGATTCTGATTCTGATTCTGATACATACACATACATTCACATACATACACACACATACATACACATACATACACATACATACACATACATACACATACATAAACATACATACACATACATACACATACATACACATACATACACATACATACACATACCAACACATACCTACACATACACAAACATGCATACACATACATACATACATACACATACATACATACACATACATACATACACATACATACCTACACACACATACATACACATACATACATATACATACATATATACATACACATACATACATATGCATACACATACATACATATACATACACATACATACACATACACATACATACACATACATACACATACATACACATACATACACATGCATACACATACATACACATACATACACACACATACACATACATACACATACATACACATACATACACATACATACACATGCATACACATACATACACATGCATACACATACATACACATACATACATATACATACATACATACATACACATACATACATATGCATACACATACATACATATACATACACATACATACACATACATACACATACATACATACACATACATACACATACATACACATACATACATATACATACACATTCATACACATACATACACATACATACACATACATACACATTCATACACATACATACACATACATACACATACATACACATACATACACATACATACACATACATACACATACATACACATACATACACATACATACACATACATACACATACAAACACATACATACACATACATACACATTCATACACATACATACACATACATACATATACATACACATACATACACATACATGCACATACATACACATACATACACATACATACACATACATACACATACATACACATACATACACATACATACATATACATACACATACATACACATACATACACATACATACATACACATACATACACATACATTCACATACATACACACACATACATACACATACATACACATACATACACATACATACACATACATACACATACATACACATACATACACATACATACACATACATACACATACATACACATACATACACATACATACACATACATACACATACATACACATGCATACACATACATACACATACATACATATACATACATACATACATACACATACATACATATGCATACACATACATACATATACATACACATACACACACATACACATACATACATACACATACATACACATACATACACATATATACACATACATACACATACATACACATACATACACATACATACACATACATACACATACATACACATGCATACACATACATACACATGCATACACATGCATACACATACATACACATACATACACATACATACATTCAATCACTGAAACCTAAAACCGTCGAGCTTCGTTTTGAGATAGAGCGGCGGAACTACGACATCGTCATCCTACAGGAAACGTGGCTATCTCCGCGTCTGAGCAGCCGTCTCCTAGTTTTCCCGGGATTCACCCTCACAAAAGCCGACCGCCCTGACGGGCGTGGGTACGGCGGGGTGGCCATCCTCTGCAAAAGTGACATCTAAGTCACCGTTCTGAAAACCCCGGAGGTAAATGATACTCAATGCAAGCTGGAGTCTCTCTGGTGCCACATCAAGTGGGACCGACACCAGCTGGTGCTCGCGTCTTTATACCGTCCGCCGCGCCGCACTCAGAACGCCCTCGACTCCGACTTCGACGAACTCGAAAAACAGCTCCAACTTTCGTTCATGAGCCATCCACGGTGCCTCATTGTGCTCGCCGGTGACCTGAACTGTAATATGCTTCGTGGCCACGACAGCGCTCAAAGTGTTAAATTTCGAGACTTTCTGGACAGATACGCCCTCACTCAGTTTGTGACATGTCCCACCTTTACATTGGGGTCACTGCTGGACCTTGTGATCGCCAACTCCGAGAGTGTGGTCTCCAGATCTGGTGCATATCACCGTTATTTTAGCCCGCATCGGTTTGTACGTTTTGCTTTATCTGTACCAAGACCTCGTCATAAGCCAATCTTAGTACAAAGTAGGTACCTGCGCAGCATCGATGTACTGGCCCGATCTGGGTTCGCCGATTGGGGGCCGTGCTTGCATCCGCGACCGTATCTGATCAGTGGCAGCGTTTTCTCGAAGTGTTCGTCCCGATCGTTGACACTCATGCGCCTGTTAGGAATGTCAAAATCCGTAACCAGACCGCCCCTCCAGTCACCGATGCTACCAAGGACCTGATGTGCCGCCGCCGGGCAGCACTGCGGACTGACGGGCACAGGTCCGATACATACAGGGACGCTAACCAGGCCGTGCGGTCGGTACGCAGTGACTGCCGAGCGGACATAGCCAACCGTATCCGTGAACAGGGTCCGCAGTCTGTCTGGCGAAACCTCCGACAACATGTTGCGGGGAAACGGCCGTCACAGAGGATCGTGCCACTGATGTCTGCCAATGTCATGAACGATTACTTTGTTGGCGTCGGACCTGGGGTTGCTCGTGAGGCGCGACTACAGGGGGACGAGCCGCTGATCCCATGCAGACTGCCACGGGTGGGTGCGTGTGCCTTCACGGTCTCACCGGTAGACCTACAGATGCTGAACTGCATTGTTTTGAGTATGCCTGGCACCTCCGCCTGCGGCCTGGATGGAGTATGTGCCCGTATGATTAAGATATGCATGCCTGTAATTAGTACAGCTCTGCTTCACATTGTGAACTCGTGCCTCCTCCGCTGTGATATCCCAGACGAGTGGAAACACTCACTCGTCGGTCCCATCCACAAATCCGGTGATCCCTCTAATCCTACCAACTTCAGACCTATATCCATTATCCCTGTCATATCCAAAATAGTTGAGCGCATTGTACAGCGCCAGCTTTACCATTACCTTACCGTCAATCACCTCCTTTCTGATACCCAACATGGCTTCCGCACCCGTCATTCCACCGAAACGGCTCTGGTTACAATATCCGACCGCGTGCTCCTGGCTAATGATCAGAACCAAATCTCGCTTCTCTGCCTGCTTGATTTAAGCAAATGCTTCGATGTCATAGATCACTCAAAACTTCTCGTTAAACTTCAGTTACACGGTGTGAACACTGCATGGTTTGAGGCGTACCTGCAGAACCACACACAGAGCGTCAGCTTCACTGACGTCTCTGGCAACAGGCAGATATCAAACGCGCTTCCAAACAACATGGGCGTGTTCCAAGGTTCGGCCCTAGGACCTCTTTTGTATACATTTTTTCGAACGACCTCAGCCTGTTCGTGCCGGGTGCTACCGTTGTCCAGTACGCGGACGACACCCAGGTCATGGTCTGCGGCAACAAGATCGCCCTAGCAGACCTGACGGAGCGCATGGAACATGCACTTTCCTCTCTCGACCTTTGGTTCCGCGCAAATTCACTCAAGGTCAACCCCGACAAAACTCAGCTGATAGCTTTTGGCAGCAGACAAAATATGCGGAACATGACACCTTTCGGCGTGAAATTTCGCGAGCGTACCATACAACCCGTCTTAGAAGTAAACAATCGGGGGGTGATCTTCGATCGCCACCTTTCATGGGACACCCATGTTCAAGAAATTACGTGCAAATGCTTCGGGATCCTCATTGGCTTGTCGCATATTCGTCATTATCTTCCGGCCGAGATTCTCCCCACCATCGTAGCCGCCCTGGTGCTGTCCCGCGTCCGCTACTGCCTCCCCGTGTACGGAAACGGTAGCCGAAAGAATCTCATCAAGATACAAAAGGTTTTTAACTTTGCCGCACGGGTGATATCAGGGAGAAGAAAGTTCAGCCAGTCTGCGGACGTCCGGGCGGCGCTGGGGTGGCTTGGTGCGGAGGATCTTGTCAAATATCATACGCTCGCACTACTACACAAAATTCGCTTGCATCATGCACCAGTGTCCACTTCAACCTCCATCCAAACAAACCGCGAGGCACGAGTTCGGAGAACCCTCCAAGATGACGATCTACGTCTGCCATCTGTCAGGACAGAGACATGGGAAGCGCCGGTATCGTGGACCTATGTGGTACAACGCGCTACCGGTGGAAATGCGCGCAATGTCAGTCGCAGGTTTCCATCGTGCTCTCAAACGACTTTTACTGGATGCGGGTGACTGAGCGATCCTGGTTACCATCACATTGTCATTGTCTCTGTCGTTTTTATCATGTTCATTTTAACCGGTGTATATGTCTAATGTCTGCATGTGTCCCTACAATGTACTTTATAATCTGACGAAAGGCAAGGAAGAGCCACCATTGCGTGGATTTGCCGAAATAAATGGTATATGATACACATTCATACACATACATACACATACATACACATGCATACACATACATACACATACACACACATACACATGCATACACATACATACACACATTTACATATACACATACACATACATACATATGCATATACACACATATACACACATATATTGATACTCTTATGAATTCATACATACATTATGTTGGATATATGTTGTATAATCATAATTTACTACACCTATGACATGTAGTGCAATGGAAAGTGAAATATACTGTATTATTACGGTGTTGTAAAGTTGCAGGAGTTTCATTCTTAGTATTGACTGGGAAAGTAATTGTTAGATAATTGTGTAATATTAGACTTTGAATCTGGAACCATATGTACTAATGGAAACGTTAGTACCATTACTTTGTTCCATAGCCTCGGTCCAGCCCATGAAACGGTGTGCACGTTTTGTATACTTTACAAGTAAATATTTCCTCAAAATGGTGAATGGTGCGGCTAATTCGAAAATTAGGGGCTAGGTTGAGCTATAACACAAATCTGGTCTATTTCTTGAGGCAAATCAGTTTTGAGTTTCCTGAATCCTGTGCATCATTAATAGCATTTGTTGGTTTTCAATGTCTCTCACACGAATTAGCTTCAGTTATTTTGTATTGGAGCAGAATGTGCAAGTATAGATTGCCCATCTACTATTCTAACAACACGTTTCTGTAATTTCTCTATTTTATTTATGTGGGGAGAGTATGTGTTGCTATACAGAAAACAGCAATAATTCACGTGAGACAAAAAGAGGGAGCTGTAAAGCAACAACAGATGATCGGGATTGAGCAAATATTTTACTCTGCTGATTATGCTTGTATTTTTACACAGAACTGTATAAAGCTTAGCAATGGGTGTATTCCATTTCAAATCATCATCAATAAATACGCCAAGGTATTTAACAGTTTTTACACGCTTAATGTCAGCACCACTTGATTGAAGTGATACTGCAACTTGTATCTTTTTGTTAGTGTAAATCTGATAATATGTTTTATTAGTATTTAGAGTAAGCTGACTTGCTACAAACTATTCAGTTATTTTTGGCATAAGAATGTCAAAAGTATTTTGAAATTCATGTTCGTTTCTACCTTCAACAAAGATGGCAGTGTCATCAGCATATAAATACGAGGTCATTTGATCACATATATGCCGCAAATCATTTATATATATATATATATATATATATATATATATATATATATATATATATATATATATATATATATATATATATATATATATATATATATATATATATATATATATATATATATATATATATATATATATATATATATATATATATATATATATATATATATATATATATATATATATATATATATATATATATATATATATATATATATATATATATATATATATATATATATATATATATATACATATATATATATATATATCATATACATAGGAGCGGTCCAAAGCTTGATCCCTGAGGGACACCAATTCCACTTGGAAGGAAATTTGATCTAGATTTATATATTTGAACACATTGTGTGCGGTCAGTTAGATATGATTGTATCATAGTGTGTGCATCATGTGTCATGCGTTGTATTTTATTTAGTAGATTATCTATGCTGACCACATCAAACACTTTACGTAAGTCTACATATATTCCACATACAATACGACTTGATTCCAGTGCACTGGTTATTTTCCCTTGGAGAAGGAGTATAGGCATATAAGTGGCCATGCCTTTTCTAGACCCAAATTGGTTTTCGCTAAGGATATTATTTAAAACCAAATGGTCATTTATATGGGTGTAAATTCGTTTAAAACATAGCATTGAATTACACAAAATAAATCAGGAATGAATGTCATACATATATATAGCCCTACGTTACAAAATATATGTTAGTAATTTCTATGAATATTTACTGGCATTGTGCATTGTTATCATGCTAACAAATTAAATTTAGACTTCACATCAAAACTAATACAAATATTAGGGTAAAGGTAGGTAACTTCGTGAAAACCCTAACTTCGTGATTTGCGATATTGCATATTTCTAAAAACCCATTGTCGCCAATATCGTCCTTTTCCGGTGGTGTATAGGACATACAAGCAGGATATGTAGTTTGTTTTGGAATTTCTACTTTGGTCTGGTATTGTATTAGCTCAATTTGTTTTTTTTTGGTGGATCTTTTACTTTCCTGAAGTGATTTGCTTTCCATCTACGCCTTTAGCTTCAGGGCGAAAGTGATCTTCATGGCCGTGCTGCTGCCTGCGTCCATGACAGTGTCATTGATGCCAGACATATTTGCGCCGCCTTTCTGCATTTTTGTAAAAATTTGTCAAATGTATTTTTTCGTCTCGGTTCCTAACTTCGTGAACCTTAAAGGGACACTCCCACCTTCCTAAAAGTTGTCAAATGTACGCCGCTTGTCGTGAAAAATATGAAGTAATTGCTGCCGAACATGATTATGACATTTGTTTCTCGCAAACAGTGCTCAATTTTATAAAAAAAAGTTCAGTTTTAATATTTTGGTTGATGACGTCATATTGAGGCTCTAGAGAGCTATACAGAAATCCTTTACGCTGCCAAAGTATGGCACAATTATTTCGAGACAATTCTGGCGCTTTGAATACAAAACAAACCATTTACCAAACCATTTGAAACACGCAAATATCTCCAAGTCTAACCTTAACCCGCGCACTGCAGGGGGTTTGCGCCGAACACGAACTGCAGGGGGGTTGATTTCCGCCCCCGTGAGATCTCGAAAACTACGCTATGTAGCCACAAGCAAAAAACGGCATTTGATAGCTTGATACAAGTTCTATCGAAAGTAGTCAGTATTTTTTAAGTCGGGTCAAAGTTGAGGTCACCAGAGGTCATCAAAGGTAAAATTGTCTAGTCTTTTCCTGTTTTAGTACTTCGCTCCAGAAATTCCCATATATCTCGGAAACTATGCTAGTTAGAAACAAACGGAAAAAATTAAACGCCAGCCAGTTAAATTTTTAATTGACGAAGTGTCCTCAAATTTGATCTCAGGTCAATATTTGAGGCTCCAGAGGTCAAAAAAGAAAAAAGAAATGTTTTTTGCACAATCGTTTTTCGCTATTAACTTTTTACTTAATAACGGTAACGGAAAACTGTTTACGCCATTGTGTTAATCTCGTCTAGGCTCTTTGCATGATATACATAGTAACCTTGTTAATTCAACTGAAAAAGTTGACCTCATGTAAAGGTCAAGTGGTGATCCAAGTAGAGCATGTTGCATATGGAAAAACGTGTCGACGAGACAAACACATTGCTGTCTGTTTTACTTCTCTACCTTCATTATGTCGGGAGTTATTGACAAACCAAAGTGATGGTGACATCGCATGACCTCAAATGACCCCCATAGGGGTCACTGAACAAAACGTACACTTGGATCATCAAGAATATCTTATAATAACATGATCCAGAAGTAATTGGACTAATATCAAGCATATCCTTGAAATAGGAAGCATTTGTATATTTCCCCATTTACTTATTATGGGAGGTTGCGAAATTGACCTGACCTTAGGTCACCGATATCAAAATTCAGAGATATCATAATTGTAAGTACTTATGCCCTCATGACATCCTGTAAGTGTCAAACTGATCGATGAGAAACTGTGGCTTTGGCACAACTGCAAACATTTTTGGAGGTGGGGCCACTTGACCTGGTCTGGTGACCTGACCTGAGATGACCCGATGATTTTTTTATTCTTCAAAGTGTGCGCAATTCATGTCCTGACAGGTGTGCTATAACTCGGCGGCGCTGCGCGTCGCCGTTTTTTTTTCTATCTGCGAAAAACCTGAGGGGGCGGAAATCACCCCCCCCCCTGCAGTGCGCGGGTTAAAACAAGTCGACTATCATCACCATTTGGTAAAGAGAAGTGACGTCATCGGCTTTAGACCCCTATTCAAATACACGTGGGGTCTATTCGTTACAATTGTCAAGACCAAGCTCGATTTTTTTTTATTAGACCTATGTGGTTGTTTTAACTACTACCCTACTCAGGGCGTATTTTAAGGGATTTTGACTGGGGTGGCAACTCGGCGATCAGGTGCGCCATCGCTCAAGGGGGGCGCCATCGCCAAAAACGCCAAGGAAAAAAAACGCCACTGGCGGATCCAGCCTCTCTCCGTGGGGATATTTTTGTGGCAAAAAGGTACCCTCATTTATTTTTCTCGGCGGATTTGGACGGTTACCTTATTTGGATATTCGAGCTTAAGAAATTCACTTTAAAAAGATTTTGTGTATTTTTCCCCGATTTTTTTTTTCGGGGGGGGGGGGGGGGGGGGGCGTTAAAAACACAACATTTACAAATCCGAGATAGGCATTTTGAAGAGAATGTTATTTCCCGTCTTTTTATGTTTTTTTATATTTTTTTTGCAATTTACTTCAAAACTCTATTTTTTACGATTGTTCAAACATTAATCGCTTTTCCACCCAAAATGCCATGACATGACGTCATTAAAACGTCATTATCTCCGAAAATACTACATCAGTTTCATTGGATTTTGGTGTGAAGACACATAATTGATGCAGCATAGGGCACTGAACGTTTGACGTTGATATCTATCATAATTTTCAAGTTATTGATAAAATATGGGAGGTGGGGGGGGGGCAGATTCTGCCCCCCAGCGGGTCAGGGTTGACCTTCGCCCTACGGGGAGGGGGGGGGGGGGCTGACAGCCCCCCTGGGGGATTTCTTGAATAACGTTTTACACATACGGTGCATATTGCTGACATTTTCAGTAGCTGGGTTTACAACAATTATACGTATGATGTAACCATTTCATTGAAATTGGTTTAGAAGTTTGGGAAATAATGATGTTTTGATGACGTCATGTTGGTAGAAAAACGATAAATGTCTGCAAAATCGTAGAAAACAAAGTTTGAAAGCAAATTGCAAACGCAATTAAGCGAAGATAGAAATGGCGTTCTCTTTAAAATGGCTATCTCGGATTTCCGCAATTTTGGGTTTTTGACCCCTAATTTTTTTTTTAAATCGCCACAAAATCAACATCTTCTAAGATGTTAGAAAAACCGGAATATATGTGAGAGAACTCAGTATGGACAAAACAAATTTCCCAAACCAAATTTCAAAGCCATATCTATGTTTGACTGAGTGATGGCTCCCTAAGTGTAAGATACTCAGGGTGGACCGACGCACGTCATCAAGTCTATGCGAGACCTGACGAAGCTGGTGGGCCCCGAGCCGCCAGTGGCGACTCCGGCGACGGCGTCTGATGCGCCGGGAAGAGCTGCAGGCGGGCCTCGAAGGTCAACCAGGGAGAAGGGCAGCGACCGATCGACGTAGCGGCTCAATCGTCACATGGGCAAGCCTCGAACACCGTTCCCGTGAGCGACGGACCATCTGCACGCGGCCCACCGCCCGGGCGTGACTGGTACCGCCTCTGCTGCCCGGACCGGTTTGACCCCGATCGACCCGGCATTCCTGGAATCTGCCTGACACGCCGCGCCGGTGAACACGGAGTCTTGACACCCCACGCCAGCTACCTAGTGGCGGGTCGTCCGCCGGAGGTTTCGTCCGCTGACGCTGGTGGCTGGTGCCGCCTCTGGTAATCAGTTGGACTTCTCCAGCTCGCTGCATGGCTTTCCTGGTGCCAAACGCCAGACACCTCAGCCTCTGGCGTCGGAGAAGGTCCACGTCGCCCCGCCCCACCGTCCGCGAACCTGGAGCCGCCTCTGCTGGTGACGGGTGGCTCAGCGGTGACCCGTCGTGTGCTGGTGGCGGCCGGCCGCCGGCTCTGACCTTGGCCGGCTGTGTTCCGCGGTCGCCGGCTGGCTGCTCGCTGCGGCCGGGTCCGGCTCGGTCCCGTTGAGAGCGGCTGGCCTTTCTCTGCCGGCCAGCTGTACGGCCGACTTCGCTGTCAACGCTGGGGTTTGTAATGTCGGAGTTTGTAATGATAGTCTTGTTGTGACTTGTGAGTAGCCTGTAGAGTAATGTCTTGGTGTCTGAGTTCAGTTATAGTCGATTGTGTCAGTTTAGTGTACTTTGTTAGCATTGTTTGATTCTTGTGATTAACGCTTATGTTTGTTACGTTGTCATTGTGTTCATGTGTTCCGACATAGCTTCTGTCTGTGCAACTCTGTGTCGCTCGCCGCCGTCGCCGAGCACTCATCGGATGCTTTCCGTTTCAGTCACCAGCACCTCTCCGGGGATAACTGTCCGCATAGATAAACAGTCGTCTAAATACCGAGCCGTCCTCCGACCGTCGCCGCCGTCTGGGAGATCTGTCTGTCCACCTGGCACACCATCACCGCCGTCACAGCCGGAGGCGTATCGGGTCCACCCTGCTGCTGGTAAACACCACCCACTGAACACTCAGCTGCACATCCACCACGCTCCACGTACCATCTCAAACGGACAATGGACAAGACTTGGGACATTCCTAGACGTACAATTCCTTTTAATAATCAGCGGCATAGAAACAAATCCTGGACCCCCACAACAACCACATCCACAGCAGACCCTCTTAATTTCACATGTCAACATTAACAGTATTACCGCCGGAACCAAAATTGACGAACTCCAGCAATTTGTAGACACGCATGACATAACAATTCTGGCACTCACAGCAAAGCTGACCAATGAAATTGCAGACAGTCAATACAAATTACATGGTTTCCACGCACCCCTGACACGACATAGAGACAGACACGGTGGCGGAGTTGCTATCTATATACATAAATCACTACCATTTCAAAGACTGAATCAGTTAGAATTGGGTGATGAAGAATGGGTGTGGGCAAAAAGTAAGCTGCGAGACACTTCATTATTAATATGCTGTGTATACCTACCACCAAATTTAACAGCTGATAGACTACAACTATTTATTAATAACTTGACCGAATCGGCATGCCAAGCCACAATCCAAAATACATCAGCGACTTTCATATTGGGAGACTTTAATACAGGCAATATTTACCTCGACCACCAATTTGACGTCACAGTGGCATCACATCTTTCGATCACACACTCAAAGACGTAGCAGACATGTTAAATCTACAGCAAATCATAAACCAGCCCACCAGAATCACCAGCAACTGCGGAAACTTGCGAGACCTCATTTTCACAACTAACTGTAACAAAGTCATAGACAGTGGTACACTTTCGTCTTTCTGGAATCTCGATCATCTCCCAGTCTACGTGAAAATTGACGCAACGCTACCAACAACAAATGCAGAGCCAACACATGCGGTCATTTGGGATTACTCAAAATTGAACGCTCCCCTTCTCACCAGTCTTCTGTTAAATACTGATTGGACGGGCATATTAAACAATGACATTGACACAGCGACAGATTTATTCGTATCCGCAATACATAAAGCCGCCACTGCTTCAATTCCAATTAGACGCAAAACAATTTATCCACAACAAAAACCATGGATGACTTCCGAATTGAAAAGAAACATCAGAAAGCGTGATAGACTATTTAAAATTGCGAAACAGACACAGACTAACTTTAATTGGGACAGATGGAGATACCAAAGAAACCTAGTGACATCAATAAACAGACGACTCAAGGACGAATATTTACAAAATCATGTACAAAAATGACTGTCTCAAAAACTTAATCCTTACAAATATCATCAAATACTACGCACCATTACAGGACAAGCACGAGACGACAACATTCCGCCACTTCAAACAGACAATGGAGATATAATCAACGACGACGTCGAAAAAGCGTCATTACTAAACAATTATTTTGTTGCTCAATCAACACTGAACATTCCAGAGACACAAGAACCCCCACTAAGCAACATACCAGAAGCTCCTACACTAGACAACATAACTACTTCCGAACAAGAGGTCTTACGTATTCTAAATTCACTAGATTCAAATAAATCAACAGGACCCGACGGAATACCAGTTAAATTACTCAAGCTCATTGCCTTATTGATTGCCAAACCATTGTCGCAACTCTTCAATAAATCTTTGACAGAGGGACGGTTCCCGAGTAAATTTAAAGAAGCAGATGTCAAACCAATTTTCAAAAACAAAGGTTCACCATCGGATCACAAATGCTACCGACCAATCAGCATTCTTTCAGCACTTTCTAAAGTTTTTGAGAAAATTGTTTATAGAAATGTATACGATCACTTCACAGAACATTCCCTTCTCTCCGACAAACAAAGCGGCTACCGACAGCATCACAGTACACAACAACAACTACTGTACTTGAGGCACAACCTCTATAAATCACTGGACTTGGGACATGACTTTACTGCGATTTACCTAGACATATCCAAATATTTCGACAAAATATGGCATAAAGGACTACTGTATAAATGCAAAAACGAATTTGGTATCACAGGACGACTGCTAGACTGGTTCACATCGTATTTGAAAGACAGACGACAACGAGTAAAATTACGAGACACCTATTCGACGACGCAAACAATAAATGTCGGCTGTCCGCAGGGATCTGTTTTAGGACCATTACTTGCACTCATTTATTTAAATGGACTCTCGAATCGAACTCAGCATGACATTCTTTTCTTTGCAGACGACACATCTATTTACGCTTCATACGCAAAGACAGACCTACTGACGACGCAACTTTCTCTCCAAAAGGACTTGACGAAATATCTAAATATAGTCGAGAATGGGCTATCACGTTCAATACAACAAAAACAATCCAACAAACATTCACACACAAGCTCCAATACCAATCACCAGCCCTCACCTTTGGAGGTGATCCCATACCAGTTCACGTCAATCATACACATCTTGGTATAACCTTCTCTAAAGACCTTCGTTTTCACCAACACATCAAAACTATATGCCGCAAAATAAACATTGTACTTAATCCCCTGTATAAGATAGCAAAATACATACCAAGGCCCATTCTCGACGAAATCTACAAAACATACATCCGACCTCACTTTGACTACTGCGACGCCATCTATGACGGTCACGTCACAGTACAAGACTTGACGAAATTAGAGACACTACAGAACAGAGCTGCCAGACTTGTTACAGGTGGACTTTTCAGGACATCTACTGACAAACTACTCACAGAACTAGGGTGGGATAAGCTGACAACAAGACGACGAATACACAGACTGACGCTTTACTACAAATTTAACACTGCAGAACATCTTCCACACTACATCACAGCCATCATCCCAAGCACCCGTGCACAAGACACACACAGACACCTCAGAAACGCAAATAGACACACTACAACCACCAGCAACACATCATCATATAAGAGGTCATTTTTTCCTACAACAATCGGACAATGGAACGAGTTAACACAAGACACACAGCAACTCACGCACACAACCTTCAAATAACAGATTTGCCAGCAGCTGGGGGCACCTAGTCCGCCTAGCTACTACATTGCAGGTTCAAAAAAAGGGAAACATCCTTCACGCCCGGCTCAGAATGAACATGTCCCATCTAAATTCCCATTAATTCACAATTCATAAAGCAGACTCACCAGAATGCCGATGCGGACACCATAACGAAAACGTCAGCCACTTCATTCTTACCTGTCCATACTATGAAAATCAACGAAACAGCATGTTCGATAGATTATCCCACACATTATGTATAAACTTCAGACGCATACCTCCAAAACATCAGTTAAACATTTTACTCCACGGCACAGATCTCAGCGGTGGCGACGGTTCGGCAGCGGCACTCTACTTTCAAAACTTTTTGTTGAGTTCAAAAAGATTTGCCCATCTTTAATACAACTTTCTTTGCATGTACTAACATTTTATATTATATTTACTTCCATTACCATGTTGCCGATAAAGGTGTTCATTCTTCACATCTCCGGAGAGGTGCTTGGGGGCTTGGGCAACTTCCAATTCCAGTCCTGTGAGCTGTGCCGTGGCGGCGGTCGCAGTTTAAGTAAAACTTTTTTCTAATGATTTAGACTTGGCGCTTTAATTTAAGCATCGCTTTTGCGCCTGTCTGATTTATGTTTTGTATGTTACATGGACTTTATGTTTAATAAACTTGGTTATGAAGATGATGATGATGATACTGATGACGTCATTTTTTAAATAGCTTTGTTGGACTTTTTGACAAGATAGGAACAAATATTTACCTTTTCTGTATTTCTGAGACAAGACTGGTTTAGGAACATGCCTTTTTATTTACATTTATCCATTTCTAATTTTGAGGTTTTCTGAAGAGCAAATCGCTGTTCTGGACGTTGTCGATCCAAGGTCATTCACTTGACCTGGAAGGTCGCCCGTTGACCTGGAACCTAAAAATCGCATAATTTTAGATTCCTCTCATGACAGGGAACATGTTGGTTTTTACCGCATTGCTCTAAGTTGCTTGGTTTGGAAGTTCACCGGGGGAGCCTGTTAGCCCCCCGTAGGGCGAAGGTGAAAAAAGCTCCCGTAGGGCGAGGGTTAAGTGTCACCGGGGCTGCTTGAATTGCATCAGGTGCGCTATTTTGTCTATCATTGAAGGAAAGGGATACCTACATACACACTTCAAATTCAATCGTGGTAGGCCGCAACGCTGAGACGGCCGCCCCGTCGCATTGTTTCTCGCCTTCCGGTGATTGTGGGATGAACCAAATTAAGTTTAAATGCATTCGGGAAGCTCTCACAAGCACGTATGATATGTTGGTTCCACCGATGGACATCATGCTTGGTAATTTGTGCCCATATATGTAGGAACGTACACATGGTAGGCCGTTTCCCGTACTACAAAATGGCAACTAGTACCGCTCTGTGGTCGCTAAATCGCGTACGAATCGCTAAATCGCGTAAATCGCGTATCCATGCTTGCATTGAATGCCCCTCCCAGATTCCTGTGGAGGGGGGGGGGGGGCATTTACCCTGATGCCCCCCCCCCCCTCCCCCTCCCTGGATCCGCCAGACTGCCAGTGAATGACCGCCGCAAAGTGACCGCCGCAATTACCGCCGAGGAGAGCCTCTGCCAGACACTTAATGCAATTCATTTTCCCATTTTCTAAATTTGTATATGCAATTGCGAAAGTTGTGTCATGCCGCGAAGCGGCGCTAAATTTTCCGGTTTTTGACTGTGGATAGCTGTTGGGAACACGCGCGGGGGGGGGGGGGGGCATACTTGTATTGAATGCCCCTCCCCCATATTCCTGTGGGGGGGATTTGCCCCTGATGCCACCTCCCCCTGGATCCGCCAGTGGTCCTTTAGCCGCAAAGAAGTAAATAAAGAAAGAACAGCATGTGTTATTAATTTAGCAGAACGTTGAGAAGTGGCAATGAAACACCGTCATGTAGCAAAATAAAAGTATGAATGTAAACAAATGCAATAATGGCGCGGCGTGGCAAAACACGGCAGAAATAATGCAAGCATATCAAAGCATAATGTAAATAAGCGCCACACAACACCAGTAACACCACCTGTGATTGAACTTTCACAAAATGTCGACGAACAAAAAAGAATCTCAGGATATCTTTAAGACACTTCTGAGTTATGTAACAAACTTACACTATTTATTTCGGTTTCTCATGTTTACGATCATCTACAGTCACCAGGGGCGCAACCAGACCTTCAGAAGGGGGGGGGGGCAGTCATGGTGGACACCTGGTAAAGAGGCCTAAAAAATCCACTGGATATGAAAAACTACGGATTTCGGCTACTTTATTTAGTGAGGGCCCTTTAAAAATCTCCACTTTTGATTAGCTGGATTGGACCAGGACCCTCAGTATTTGCTTCTGGGGGGGGGGGGGGGGGGGGCATTTGCTTCTGGGGGGAGGCATTTGCTCCTGGGGACGCTTATTGTCCGGTTTTGATAGCGTATGTTCTGCTCCATGGGGGCCGCATTTGCTAACGGGCAATGGGCATTTGTCCAATTTAGAGGTCGCCCCTGTTTTACCCCGTGGGGCGACATTTGCTTATTGTCCGGTAGGGCGCCTGTTCTGCTCCATGGGGGCGGCATTTGCTTCTAGTGGCGCCTATCCTATTCCTAAGTCGCCATATACTTCTAGGAGTGCTAATTGTCCGATTCCTGGGAGTGCTTGTCAGTGGCATGCGCAGAAATTCACAAAGGACCAGGTCATTGCCTTGAGGCCTGATGGGCATCACCCGATCGATAGGGGCGCCATTATTATTGGCGAACATTTTGCAGGAGGACGCCTCTCCTTCCGCACCGTGCGGAGGGAGAGCCCCCCCCCCACCCACCCCCAAACCCTTGTCACTAGCCAGAGGGGCGCCGTCACTGGCCGGAGGGGCACCGTCACTATCTGGAGAGGCGCCGTCACTGGCCTGAGGGGCGCCGTCCGTCACTGACCGAGGGGGGGGGGGGGTGCCGTCACTAGCCGGAGTGGCGCCGTAACTGGCCGGAGGGGCGCCGTCAACGGCCGGAGAGGCACCGTCACTGGTCGGATGGGCGCCGTCACTCGCCGGAGGGCGTGGTCACTGGCCGGAAGGGCGCCGTCACTGGCCGGAGGAGCGCCTTCACTGGCCGGAGGGGCGCCTTCACTGGCCGGAGGGGCGCCGTTACTGACCGGAGGGGCGCCGTCAATAGCCAGAGGGGCTCCGTCACTGGCCGGAGGGGCGCCGTCACTGACCGGAGGGGACGCCGTCACTAGCCGGAGGGGCGCCGTAACTGTCCGGAGGGGCGCCGTCACTGGTCGGAAGGGCGCCGTCGCTGGCCAGAGGGGCGCCTTCACTGGCCAGAGGGGCGCCGTCATTATCCGGAGGGGCGCCGTCACTTGCCGGAGGGGCGCTGTCACTGGCCGGAGGGGCGCCGTCACTGGTCGGAGGGGCACCGTCACTGGTCGGAGGGGCGCCGTCACTGGCCAGAGGGGCGCCTTCACTGGCCAGAGGGGCGCCGTCATTAGCCGGAGGGGCGCTGTCACTGGCCGGAGGGGCGCCGTCACTGGCCAGAGGGGCGCCTTCACTGGCCAGAGGGGCGCCGTCATTAGCCGGAGGGGCGCTGTCACTGGCCGGAGGGGCGTCGTCACTGATCGGAGGGGGCGCCGTCACTCGCCGGAGGGGCGCCTTCACTGGCCGGAGGGGCGCCGTCACTGGTCGGAGAGGCGCCGTCAATAGCCAGAGGAGCTCCGTCACTGGCCGGAGGGGCGCCGTCACTGACCGGAGGGGGCGCCGTGACTAGCCGGAGGGGCGCCGTCGCTGTCCGGAGGGGCGCCGTCACTGGTCGGAAGGGCGCCGTCGCTGGCCAGAGGGGCGCCTTCACTTGCCAGAGGGGCGCCGCCATTATCCGGAGGGGCGCCGTCACTTGCCGGAGGGGCGCTGTCACTGGCCGGAGGGGCGCCGTCACTGGTCGGAGGGGCGCCGTCACTGGTCGGAGGGGCGCCGTCACTGACCGGAGGGGCGCCTTTACTGGACAGAGGGGCGCCGTCACTGGTCGGAGGGGCGCAGTCACTGGCCGGAGGGGCGCCGTCACTGGTCGGAGGGGGCCAGGTCATACCCTGAATGACCGTATACTTTGTACGCCACTGGTGCCTGTCCTGTTGGCGGTGCTAATTGCAAACACAAAAATGGTCCGGGGAGGGGGGAGGGGGGGGGGGGGGGCGCCCGTTGAAAACGGTACGGACATTCCGTACTGTCTGTATAGGTGGTTGCGCCCCTGCTGAAATGGATGGTATTTCATTTGGATTGGCGTTCTTTGATGCAAATGGGCGGCCTCATCTCCCGGGGGCTACTTTATCGCCGAGAGGGGCGTTTCAGCATCATTTTAATTGGGGTGGCAAAGTGCCGTCACTGGGGTGGCATTCTTCATGACTGGGGTGGCGATTGCCACCCCAGTTACTATGTTAAAATACGCCCTGACCGTACTTAATTGTAATGCAAATCCAGCAACATGGCTATCTCAACTCAAAACTAATGTTAAGGTGGGAGAGTCCCTTTAGCTTGGTGATACCAAATACAGCATTAACCGTATTAAAACTGCAGGTGGAGCAGCGGGCACTGTTTCACCTGCACCACGTGGACCACTATGTTGCGGGGGATAGTTGATAGACATCTATTAGGAAAAGAGAAGACTCCGTTTGTTTGAGCCTGTATTCCCTATATCACTGAAAATGTGCACACAACAGTTATGCCGTAAAATATCGCATTCATTTTTATCTAAATCCTGCGTCGCTGGGTTTAGGAGCAGCGCGCGCCGACGTACATCCCCGTATAACTCCCTGCAGGATAAGTAAGATTGTTAATTTAATACGATATTTTACGGCATAACTGTTGAGAGCAAATTTTCAGTCTCATCGACAGAGTAGTTGCCGAAGATATAAGCTTCTATAAGCCGATGGTACCCAGTGTCTAGTCGGTTATCGGTTGCGGCGCGGGTCAGCTCACCGGAAGTGGGTCCCGTGCTGCTGTACTGCTGAATCACCACATCTTCCGACTCTCCAGGAAGATTGAGATACCGGCTACCAACCGTGCCGCGACCGACCTCCCGCCGAACACAGACCGTGCCGCGACCGACCTCCCGCCGAACACAGACCGTGCCGCGACCGACCTCCCGCCGAACACAGACCGTGCCGCGACCGTCCCGCCGAACACAGACCGTGCCGCGACCGACCCAACGAACACAGACCGTGCCGTGACCGATCCACCAAACACAGACCGTGCCGTGACCGACCCGCCGAACACAGACCCACCCACCGAACACAGACCGTGCCGCGACCGACCTCCCGCCGAACACAGACCGTGCCGCGACCGACCTCCCGCCGAACACAGACCGTGCCGCGACCGACCTCCCGCCGAACACAGACCGTGCCGCGACCGTCCCGCCGAACACAGACCGTGCCGCGACCGACCAGCTGAACACAGACCGTGCCGCGACCTACCCGCCGAACACAGACTGTGCCACGACCGACCCACCGAACACAGACCGTGCCACGACCGACCCGCCGCGACCGACCCACCGAACACAGACCGTGCCACGACCGACCCGCCGCGACCGACCCACCGAACACAGACCGTGCCACGACCGACCCGCCGCGACCGACACACCGAACACAGACCGTGCGACGACCGACCCGCCGAACACAGACCGTGCCGTGACCGACCCGCCGAACACAGACCGTGCCGTGACCGACCAGCTAAACACAGACCGTGCCGTGACCGACCCACCGAACACAGACCGTGCTGTGACCGACCCGCCGAACACAGACCGACCCACACCGACCCACCGAACACAGGCACTATAGCCATGCCAAATCAGCGGTCAGTGTATGTTGCAACCTGCACCTGCATCTGCGTCACTCATGTTTTCAACACCACAGCCCGAGTCCATTGCCGATGACCTGATAACACGTGGTGACGTTCACCGCCGTGCCACACGAAATGTCAACCTTGTCACGCCAGCGATATGATCGGAGTCAGGCAGGCGTCGTTTCAAATGCTCGATGGTCACCGCGTAAAGCGCCCTGCCCTCAGCAATCCGATGCCCAGCAACGAAAAGCTTCAAAACTGAACTCGGGCAACGCTGATGAAACAGCGGGGCGAGGTCGGCTAAGAAGCTGTGACTAAACGTCAGGAGCGGATCTATATATATTTTTTTTTCA
>JAXIVJ010013114.1:32500-38168 GCA_036785665.1 Chirona hameri
CGATTTTGACGTTTGACTTGACCGTGACCTGACATGTGACCTTAATTTTTTTTTTTTTTAAAGTTTGCGTTAGGCTTCTCTCATTGAGCGCTTTCGAATGCCGCCTTGGGCATCCCGCTGCGATCATTGGTTCTGAAGATACCAGGGGGAGGGGGGCTAAAAAAAAGCCCCCCCCCCAGTGAGTCGTGTTACGGAATATACCCCAGTGACTGCCGGGTTAACAATTGCTTATGTGTATACTTACCTCGTACAAATTCCATTGCGAAGTCCACCGTTGTAGCCTTGTTATAGCTGAGCGCTCACGTCTTATTGCGTATTCCCGAGGCGTCTTCTGATACTGCCACAGCAGCCTACTAAAAACCGAAGTCTCACTGCCGGAGCTACCTGGCTCACTGCGGAATAAATCCCGTCTAACTGCAGTCACCCGACAAATGAGATGGACATAATGTTTCCCGTCGCCCTGCCAGTGATGCACCCGGGCTGCCACGGGGCCTACTATCCTCCGAGGTCGTGATCCTGCAAAGCACTCCGCGACCAGCGACTTAAGAGTTTCAGCTCCCAGGGCGTCACAAGGGACATATCCTAAATCCTCCGAGGTCGTGATCCTACGGAGCTTTCGCTCCCAGGCTTCACGAGGGACTTACCCTAAACCCTCCGAGGTCGTGATCCTGCGAAGCACTCCGCGACTAGCGACTTACGAGTTTCAGCTCCCAGGGCGTCACAAGGGACATATTCTAAATTCTCCAAGGTCGTGATCCTACGGAGCTTTCGCTCCCAGGTGTCACGAGGGACTTACCCTAAACCCTCCGAGGTTGTGCTCCTGCGAAGCACTCCGCGACTAGCGACTTAAGAGTTTCAGCTCCCAGGGCGTCACAAGGGACATATCCTAAATTCTCCGAGGTCGTGATCCTACGGAGCTTTCGCTCCCAGGTGTCACGAGGGACCTACCCTAAACCCTCCGAGGTTGTGATCCTGCGAAGCACTCCGCGACTAGCGACTTAAGAGTTTCAGCTCCCAGGGCGTCCCAAGGGACATATCCTAAATTCTCCGAGGTCGTGATCCTACGGAGCTTTCGCTCCCAGGCTTCACGAGGGACTTACCCTAAACCCTCCGAGGTCGTGATCCTGCGAAGCACTCCGCGACTGGCGACTTAAGAGTTTCAGCTCCCAGGGCGTCACAAGGGACATATCCTAAATTCTCCGAGGTCGTGATCCTACGGAGCTTTCGCTCCCAGGTGTCACGAGGGACTTACCCTAAACCCTCCGAGGTTGTGCTCCTGCGAAGCACTCCGCGACTAGCGACTTAAGAGTTTCAGCTCCCAGGGCGTCACAAGGGACATATCCTAAATTCTCCGAGGTCGTGATCCTACGGAGCTTTCGCTCCCAGGTGTCACGAGGGACCTACCCTAAACCCTCCGAGGTTGTGATCCTGCGAAGCACTCCGCGACTAGCGACTTAAGAGTTTCAGCTCCCAGGGCGTCCCAAGGGACATATCCTAAATTCTCCGAGGTCGTGATCCTACGGAGCTTTCGCTCCCAGGCTTCACGAGGGACTTACCCTAAACCCTCCGAGGTCGTGATCCTGCGAAGCACTCCGCGACTGGCGACTTACGAGTTTCAGCTCCCAGGGCGTCACAAGGGACATATCCTAAATTCTCCGAGGTCGTGATCCTACGGAGCTTTCGCTCCCAGGTGTCACGAGGTACTTACCCTAAACCCTCCGAGGTTGTGATCCTGCGAAGCACTCCGCGACTAGCGACTTAAGAGTTTCAGCTCCCAGGGCGTTACAAGGGACATATCCTAAATTCTCCGAGGTCGTGAAAAATGTATCGCATTACAGCAGCACGATACCGGACGCCGGCGGACACAGCTGGCCAGCACAGCCAACCGGCAGCACGAGACCGGGCACCGGCAGACACAGCTGGCCAGCACAGCCAACCGGCAGCACGAGACCGGACACCGGCAGACACAGCTGGCCAGCACAGCCAACCGGCAGCACGAGACCGGACACCGGCGGACACAGCTGGCCAGCACAGCCAACCGGCAGCACGAGACCGGACACCGGCGGACACAGCTGGCCAGCACAGCCAACCGGCAGCACGAGACCGGACACCGGCAGACACAGCTGGCCAGCACAGCCAACCGGCAGCACGAAACCGGACACCGGCAGACACAGCTGGCCAGCACAGCCAACCGGCAGCACGAGACCGGACACCGGCGGACACAGCTGCAGACAGCACAGCCAACCGGCAGCACGAGACCGGACACCGGCGGACACAGCTGGCCAGCACAGCCAACCGGCAGCACGAGACCGGACACCGGCGGACACAGCTGGCCAGCACAGCCAACCGGCAGCACGAGACCGGACACCGGCGGACACAGCTGGCCAGCACAGCCAACCGGCAGCACGAGACCGGACACCGGCAGACACAGCTGGCCAGCACAGCCAACCGGCAGCACGAGACCGGACACCGGCGGACACAGCTGGCCAGCACAGCCAACCGGCAGCACGAGACCGGACACCGGCGGACACAGCTGGCCAGCACAGCCAACCGGCAGCACGAGACCGGACACCGGCGGACACAGCTGGCCAGCACAGCCAACCGGCAGCACGAGACCGGACACCGGCGGACACAGCTGGCCAGCACAGCCAACCGGCAGCACGAGACCGGACACCGGCAGACACAGCTGCAGACAGCACAGCCAACCGGCAGCACGAGACCGGACACCGGCAGACACAGCTGGCCAGCACAGCCAACCGGCAGCACGAGACCGGACACCGGCAGACACAGCTGGCCAGTACAGCCAACCGGCAGCACGAGACCGGACACCGGCAGACACAGCTGGCCAGTACAGCCAACCGGCAGCACGAGACCGGACACCGGCGGACACAGCTGGCCAGCACAGCCAACCGGCAGCACGAGACCGGACACCGGCGGACACAGCTGGCCAGTACAGCCAACCGGCAGCACGAGACCGGACACCGGCGGACACAGCTGGCCAGCACAGCCAACCGGCAGCACGAGACCGGACGCCGGCAGACACAGCTGGCCAGCACAGCCAACCGGCAGCACGAGACCGGACACCGGCAGACACAGCTGGCCAGCACAGCCAACCGGCAGCACGAGACCGGACACCGGCGGACACAGCTGGCCAGCACAGCCAACCGGCAGCACGAGACCGGACACCGGCAGACACAGCTGGCCAGTACAGCCAACCGGCAGCACGAGACCGGACACCGGCGGACACAGCTGGCCAGCACAGCCAACCGGCAGCACGAGACTGGACACCGGCAGACACAGCTGGCCAGCACAGCCAACCGGCAGCACGAGACCGGACACCGGCAGACACAGCTGGCCAGTACAGCCAACCGGCAGCACGAGACCGGACACCGGCGGACACAGCTGGCCAGCACAGCCAACCGGCAGCACGAGACCGGACACCGGTAGACACAGCTGGCCAGCACAGCCAACCGGCAGCACGAGACCGGACACCGGCAGACACAGCTCGCCAGCACAGCCAACCGGCAGCACGAGACCGGACACCGGCGGACACAGCTGGCCAGCACAGCCAACCGACAGCACGAGACCGGACACCGGCAGACACAGCTGGCCAGTACAGCCAACCGGCAGCACGAGACCGGACACCGGCGGACACAGCTGGCCAGCACAGCCAACCGGCAGCACGAGACCGGACACCGGCGGACACAGCTGGCCAGCACAGCCAACCGGCAGCACGAGACCGGACACCGGCGGACACAGCTGGCCAGCACAGCCAACCGGCAGCACGAGACCGGACACCGGTAGACACAGCTGGCCAGCACAGCCAACCGGCAGCACGAGACCGGACACCGGCAGACACAGCTGGCCAGCACAGCCAACCGGCAGCACGAGACCGGACACCGGCAGACACAGCTGGCCAGCACAGCCAACCGACAGCACGAGACCGGACACCGGCAGACACAGCTGGCCAGCACAGCCAACCGGCAGCACGAGACCGGACACCGGCAGACACAGCTGGCCAGCACAGCCAACCGGCAGCACGAGACCGGACGCTCTGCCAGATTAACCCGCGCACTGCAGGGGCTTTGCGCCGAACACGAACTGCAGGGGGGTTGATTTCCGCCCCCCCTGAGATCTCGAAAACTACGCTACGTAGCGAGAAGTGGAAAACG
Source organism: Chirona hameri (assembly GCA_036785665.1). Taxonomy (NCBI): domain Eukaryota; kingdom Metazoa; phylum Arthropoda; class Thecostraca; order Balanomorpha; family Balanidae; genus Chirona; species Chirona hameri. The sequence goes on from JAXIVJ010013114.1 coordinate 36,673, forward strand.
GCATTTGATAGCTTGATACATGTTCTATCGAAAGTATTTCAGTAATGTTTTAGGTCAAGTCAAAATTGAGGTGACCAGAGGTCATCAAAGGTCAAATTTTCCAGTTTTTTTCCTGTTTTAGGACATCGCTCCAGAAATTCCCATATATCTCAGAAACTATACTAGTTAGAAACAAACCGAAAAAAGCAAACGCCAGCCAGTGAAATTTACAATCGCTAACATGTCCTCAAATTTGATCCGAGGTCAATATTTGAGGCTCTGAAGGTCAAAAAAGGAAACAAAATACGTCTTTTTGCTAAATTGTTTTTCGCTATTAACTTTTTATGTGATAAAGATAACGGACAACTGTTTACGCCATTGTGTTTATCTTGTCAAGGCACTTTGAATTATATACCTGGTGACCTTGTTAAGTTAACTTAAAAATTTGATCTCAGGTCAAGGTCAAGTGGTGACCTAAGTAGAGCATCTTGCATATGGGAAGACGTGTCTCGACGAGACAAACACATTGATGTCTGTTTCACTCCTCTATCTTCATTATGTCGGGAGTTATTGACAAAAAGTGATGGTGACCTCGCATGACCTCAAATGACCCAATAGGGGTCACTGAACAAAACTTACACTTGAATCAGCAAGAATATCCTATAATAGCATGATCCAGAAGTAATTGGACTAATATCATGCATATCCTTAGCATTTGTATATTTCCCCATTGACTTATTATGGGGAGGTTACGAAATTGACCTGACCTTAGGTCACCGATATCAAAATTCCGAGATAAACGAATTGTAAGTACTTATGACCTCATGACATCCTGTAAGTTTCAAACTGATCGGTGAAAAACTCTGGCTTTGGCACAACTGCAAACATTTTTGTTGGTGGGGTCACTTGACCTGGTCTGGTGACCTGACCTGAGATGACCCGAGGTTATTTTTTTTCTTCAAAGTGTGCGCAATTGATGTCGTGACAGGTGTGCGAAAACCCGGCAGCGCTGCGCGCCGCCGTTGTTTCGCTACCTTTGAAAAACCTGAGGGGGGAGCGGAAATCACCCCCCCCCCTGCAGTGCGCGGGTTAAGAACAATACAAAAATTGGTTTGCAGGGGGAAATCCCCAAAAGTCTAACAAAATTCCAGAACTCATCGAATTTCGCGTCCATGCGCAATGCGCATGAAGATCTGACTAAGATACAAATTCCCCTGGCGAGAGCTTCTGAGTTTTTTTAAAGTTAGGAAATGTGTCAATTTTCGACTGATTCGACAATGGGCGACAATTTCGACAATGGGCGGATCCAATGGAAGACGGGACCATGCTTCTCGGAGCATGGTCCCCTTTTCCTATTGGATCCGCCCCTGATACTGGGATGGGGCTACGAAATGATGAGCATTCTCCAGTACCTAGTGTCGAATGTCCAGTTTCCGGTGACAAGTCCAATGTTCCTTGTCTGATTGTCAGTACTCAATGTCCAATGTCCAGTATCCGGTGACGAGTCCAATGTCCCT
>JAXIVJ010013115.1:0-32500 GCA_036785665.1 Chirona hameri
AGTCCACAGTTAATGCTCCTTTTCTCATGGCATGTCCATGATGACCCCCTCGGCAGCGACCACTTTTTAGTGTGGCTGCGATTACGATACCACGGAGAGCCAGTTATGGGTAACAGACCGCTTGGATGGAATTTTAATTAGGTAGACTGGACTCAGTTTGAAAGCGGTCTGGAGGCAATCCATTTTTCTGGAGGCCTTTTTCGTCTTTTTCCTACGCCTGGGCCCGCATTCATTGGATTTCAGTCAAATGCAGCTCCGTACCACTTCCTGGACCATCACACAATAACACCAAGTGCAGGGACTGTGATGGACCATCCCACAATAACACCAAGTACAGGGACTGTGATGGACCATAACACAATAACACCAGACTGTATAAATACTTACAGACTCACACAGTTCTTGGTTTTCAGTAAGGCCAATATCTACATACATTTTTTCCTTACCTGACGTTGCGAAGCGATGTTTCTCCAATACAATATTTACAGCCAGTATCCTAAGCAGTACAGCGGCGCTAGCGTAGACAATGAACGTAACCATACTCCTATTGGAAATGGCCCGATGCAGAGGGCGGCATCGCCACCCGCCTTGGCTTCCCATGTCCAGTCTTTAGGCAGCTGATCTCTCTTCAGGCAGCTGATCCGCTCTGCCGTCTTCAGGCTGCTGATCTCTCTTTAGGCAGCTGATCCGCTCTGCCGTCTTTAGGCAGCTGATCTCTCTTTAGGGAGCTGATCCGCTCTGCCGTCTTCAGACTGCTGATCTCTCTTTAGGCAGCTGATCCGCTCTGCCGTATTTAGGCAGCTGATCTCTCTTTAAGTAGCTGATCCGCTCTGCCGTATTTAGGCAGCTGATCTCTCTTTAGGCAGCTGTCTTTACGCAGCTGATCCGCTGCCGGTTTCTGCAAAAGAAATAGTTCAGGTTAGGTCAGCAATTGTCGAGAATATGTATTTAGACGTACGACGACATCCAACCATCCGGCAGCTTGTCTTGCCGAGGTGGGATTGTAAAATGACGAATGAAAAAGATATGATGTACAGGAGATGGATCAGGATCCGGATGGTTGGAAGGTAGTCAGGAAACATGACTGATGGTGCTGCTGCTGCCCGATGACGCTGTTTGTATCCACAACCTGTTGAAGGATATAAGGATAAAGATAGTGCCGGAGGCCGCCTCCCCAAAGATACAGATAAAACGACGACGATGAAGAGGAAGATCGGAAGATGGGATGCAGATGTAAATACGTCAGTTAAGATCTGCACGTAGTTTTGGTGTTGTGCATTCACTTGCGCTTGCGATTGGCCTGGGCCTGTACAAATTATAAACACTATGGGAGAAATATTCGGTGCAGACCCCATATCACCGACACCCTAAACAGTTATAGCAAAGGGATTTGCAGGGTAGCATGTTGTAGCCATATAAGAAATTACATGCAAATTGAGTGACCTTAGGCCAATATATTCCAGGTCAGTCATTAACCCGCGCCCTGCAGGGGGTTTGCGCCGAACACGAACTGCAGAGGGGGTTGATTTCCGCCCTCGTGAGATCTAAAAAAAAATACGCTACGTAGAGACAAGACAAAAAAAGGCAAATGATGGCTTGATACAAGTTCTATCGAAAGTATTTCAGTATTTTTTTAGATCAGGTCAAAATTGAGGTCACCAGAGGTCATCAAAGGTCAAATTTTCCAGTTTTTCCTGTTTTAGGACTTTGCTCCATAAATTCCCATATATCTCGGAAACTATGCTAGTTAGAAACAAACGGAAAAAGCAAACGCCAGCCAGTGAAATTTGCAATCCAAAAAATATCCTTCAATTTGATCTCAAGTCAATATTTGAGACTCCAGAGGTAAAAAAATAAGAAAAAATATGTTTTTTTGCGAAATTGTTTTTCGCTATTTACTTTGTATTTAATAAAGATAACGAAAAACTGTTTATGCTATTGTGTTAATCTCGTTAAGGCGCTTCGAATGATATACATGCTGATATTGTTAAGTCAACTTAAAAATTTGACTTCAGGTCAAGGTCAAGTGGTGACCCAAGTAAGTCATGTTGCATATGGGAAGACGTGTCTTGACGAGACAAACACATTTCTGTCTGTTTTACTTCTCTATCTGCATTATGTCGGGAGGTATTGACAAAAAAAGTGATGGGGACCTCGCATGACCTCATATGACCCCATACTGAACAAAACTTACAGTTGGATCATCAAGAATATCCTATAATAACATGTTACAGAAATATTTGGACCAATATCATGCATATCCTTATGCAGGATTCATTTGTATATTTCCCCATTGACTTATTATGGGAGGTTACGAAATTGACCTGCCCTTAGGTCACCGATATCTAAATTCCGAGATAAATGAATTGTAAGTTCTTATGCCCTCATGACATCCGGTAAGTTTCAAACTGATCGGTGAAAAACTCTGGCTTTGGCACAACTGCAAGCATTTTTGGAGGTGGGGTCACTTGGCCTGATCTGGTGACCTGACCTGAGACGACCCGGGGTTATGTTTCTTTGCGAAGTGTGCGCAATTGATGACCTAACAGGTGTGCCAAAACCCGGCGGCACTGCGCGCCGCCGTGTTTTCGCTATCTGCGAAAAACCTGAGGGGGGGGGAAATCACCCCCTGCAGTGCGCGGGTTAAAATGTCGCCCGGCTTGGCGATACCCCGTGCGGAATCGTGTTTTGCACCGCGGTTAATTGTCATGCTTATATCTTATAAAGGTATATTAAAAAAACTTTCAGAGCATCACGATGCCTTGAAGGACTATGCTAATATACTTTGCATGCTCTGAGGTTACTAACTTCATAGATATTGGGGTGGGACAACTATAAAGTTATGTGTTCGATCTAGAAAGGCAATCGGCAGCATGTTGTTTATCCCAAATTAACTCAGTAAACATGCGACTACAAAAGGTAAAACGGGCTAGCATCGACCCGCCAGGATTTCTGGGCTATATTTCATCTTCTGTTCGTCTCTTTTATAAATGGTGTTTTTAGTCAAATGTTTGTGCATTTTATTATCAGTATCAGCCATCCCTTAGCTGTAGGGATGCAAATAAAGTTTATGGAATCATATTAAAAGTGTTACATAAACAGTGTAAGTGTAAGTGTTGCATACAGGTGTAAAGTGTAAGTGTTTAAAAGTGTAACGCCCCACATAGACAAGTCGAAAATGAGCGTGTCTCAAAACGATGCTGGAAGTTATTAGAATCATGGGCTTTTAGCCGACGATGTAGATAAATAATACACCATTTTAACGGGCCGTGCCCCGGTGGGCCTCTGATACAACTTCGCCCTGGTAGGGGTGGGGAAGGGGTCAAAATTACCCCCTCTAACTCGAAAACTAAAAGGGCTAAACGTACGGGGAAACATTTAAAGCTCTCGACAATGATATTCGAAGTTACTTAGGGTATTCTTTGGCTCAGGTCAATATTGAGGTCGCCAGAGGTCATCAAAGGCCAGATTTTCCAGTTTTAGGACTTCGCTTCGAACACCCCGAAATATCTCGGGGATCTATGATAGCTAGGAACAAACGGAAAAAGCAATCGAAGGCTCCTGGAAATGCAATTAAACGTGATGTCCTCATATTTAAGCTCAGGTCAATGTTTTAGGCTCCAGAGGTCACCAAATGGCACAAGTCCACTTTTCCCAAAAAAGTGTTTCGTGAAAAACTTGTTATCAGTTAAAGATAGATCAATAATTTACACAGTATTGCGTTTTCCTCTTCAAGACGCGTCGCAACGTATTAGTGGTGACCTGATTAAATCAACTTCAAATTTGACCTCAGGTCAAAGTCATTTGGTGACCCAGGTAGGTCATGTTGCATATGGAACGACGCGACTGGACGAGAAAACACAGTGCTGTCATTTGCATGTCTCTATCTTCATTATATTAAGAGTTATTGGGAAAAAGTGCTGGTGACCTCAGATGACCTCAGCTGACCTTCCAGAGGTCACTGCGAAACAATTGTACCTGGAGCATCCAGAATGAGCTTAAAGAACTTAATTCTGACAGAATTCGCCTGATGCAGTGCATATTCTCTGAATAGGAAACATTTGTATATTTTCCCATTGACTTATAATGGGGAGGTCACGAAATTGACCTGACCTTAGGACACCGATACAAAACAAAATCCGAGATAAACAAGTTGTAGGTACTTATGACCTTATGAAATCATGCAAGGTTCAAATCTCTTGGACAAAGACTGTGGCTTTGGTACGAATACAAGCATTTTTTTTAGGTAAGGTCACTTGACGTGACCTGGTGACCTGACCTGAGATGACCTGAGATCAAAACTTTCCCACAATGTGAGTAATGAATGCCCAAATAGCTGTACTAAATTTGGTGGCGCTGCGTGCCGCTGTTTGCCGCTATTCCCGAGAGAGAGAAAAAATCAGGGGGGTGTCAAAATGACCCCCACCAGGGCGAAGAATGTAGGATGAGATGGGACCGATTACCCTCGAGCACTCTGCCGAAGAACCCGTTATTGGGGTGAATCCATATTACTATTTGAGTAAGGTGCGTGTGTATGTATGTATGTATGTATGTATGTGGCCATTTTGCAGTTGTGTTCTTTGCTCAGCTGTGCAGCCTAAACTATTGCGAGAAGATGGATGACATTTTCACACGATCCGGGAACGGGTTACGGGAACGGGCTACGGGCTACGGGCTACGGGCTACGGGCTACGGGCTAAGGGCTACGGGCTACGGGCTACGGGCTACGGGCTACTGGCTACGGGCTACGGGCTACGGGCTACGGGCTACGGGCTACGGGCTACGGGCTACGGGCTACGGACTACGGGCTATGGGCTATGGGCTATGGGCTATGGGCTACGGGCTACGGGCTACGGGCTACGGGCTACGGGCTACGGGCTACGGGCTACGGGCTACGGGCTACGGGCCACGGGCTACGGGCTACGGGCTACGGGCTACGGGCTACGGGCTACGGGCTACGGGCTACGGGCTACGGGCTACGGGCTACGGGCTACGGGCTACGGGCTACGGGCTACGGGCTACGGGCTACGGGCTACGGGCTACGGGCTACGGGCTACGGGCTACGGGCTACGGGCTACGGGCTACGGGCTACGGGCTACGGGCTACGGGCTTCGGGCTACGGGCTACGGGCTACGGGCTGCAAGATTCGGGATACGGGATTCAGGAACGGGATACGGGATTCACGAACGGGATACGGGAACGGGCTACGGGCTACGGGCTACGGGCTACGGGCTACGGGCTACGGACTACGGACTACGAGCTAGGGGCTAAGGGCTAAGGGCCACGGGAACGGGGAACGGACTACGGCAACGGGATACGGGATACGGGAACTTGGTTACCTATGTGTCCGATCGGCATGCGACAAACACAAGGGTGTAGAACAATTAACGGGCTGGTGTATGCAATGTGGTTCGGCGAGCGGTGCGTAGCGCGTGCAAAGTTAATTGCTTCACAAACTTAAATCACGCTTTTATGTCGTCCTTCACGATTTAATTTAGTGCTCCGAAGCTATGAGACTTGAAGAGCTGAAACTAGCTTAATTTTGCATACGAAGGTACCGGCTTTATTATGCATGAAAACCAAAGCTTTCTGTTAAATATATAATAGCTTAAATAGGCCTGGAAAAAATAGAGTGACCATTTTAGAATATGTATTTAATCACACCGCCATATCGTCAACACAGGAGGGTGATACACGATAAAAGAAATATACAGCTGCAAAGCGCAATCAATTCTGTCCAATAACCACCCAAACTTGATTCATATTGACAAACATTAAGGTTATAATGACAGTGTTAATATAGCGCTCTCGGCCCTTATTTTATTCGGCGTAATAAAACATTACATCAAGCTATTTAGTCATCGGAGCAATTTGCGTCGGCAAAATCTTGCCATAGTGAAAAGCAAGCTAAGCAAAACACCAAGACCAAGAACTTCTCTATACAGAAGTTCCCGCGCATTCTTGTGATGCACCTGCAGCGGTTCTCACCGGTGATGGAGCGTTACCTGGGCAAGCTCAACTGCACCGTGGACTTCCCCCTCAGTGGCCTCGATCTCTCACCCTACGCAGATGGTCAGGCCACCTGCAGGTACAACTTGTACGGGGTGGCGAACCACTCTGGCTCCCTGTACTCGGGCCACTACACCGCCTACTGCCGGCATCCCTACTCGGGCCAATGGCACGAGTACAACGACAGCAGAGTACGCCCGGTGTCGCAGCGGACTGTCGTCAGCAACGAAGCCTACGTGCTGTTCTTTGAGCAGCACGTAGATGGTGATAGCACATAGGCCGGTGTGACATTTATATTGTGTGCTGACTTGTATGCATGTATAATATGTATGTTATATGCTACCGTAATCCAACTGGATTTCTGATATGAAGCAAAACACGAACCTCCGTCGGCGGATACCAAATTGACGCATATTTAAAATCCGAACTCTTCATTGTAAGGCCTACACGAGATTGGTGATGTTCGGAACGAGTAAGGTACGGAAACGGGATTCGGGAACGGGTTACGGGAACGGGCTACGGGCTACATGATACGGGCTACGGGCTACGGGCTACGGGCTACGGGCTACGGGCTACGGGCTACGGGCTACGGGCTATGGGCTATGGGCTACGGACTACGGGATTCGGGATACGGGCTACGGGCTACGGGCTACGGGCTACAGGATTTGGGATACGGGATTCAGGAACGGGATACGGGATTCACGAATGGGATATGGGAACGGGCTACAAGCTACGGGCTACGGGCTAAGGGCTACGGGCTACGGGCTACGGGCTACGGGCTACGGGCTACGGGCTACGGGCTACGGGCTACAGGCTACGGGCTACGGACTACGGGCTAAGGGCTAAGGGCTACGGGCTACGGGCTACGGGCTACGGGCTACGGGCTACGGGCTACGGGCTACGGGCTACGGGCTACGGGCTAAGGGCTACGGGAACGGGGAACGGACTACGGTAACGGGATACGGGATACGGGAACTTAGTTACCTTCGCATTGCGGAGCAAGCGGGCCACACTTGTCTATATTACTATTTGAGTAAAGTGCGTGTTTATGTATGTATGTGGCCATTTGGCAGTTTTAAAGACATAAAGACATAAAGACATAAAAGAAAAGTGCAACAAAGAGCGTCTTGGGCCCATCCGAGGTTGCCCCCCCCCCCTCCCCCCTCCTTCACCAATCTCGTCCCTTCAAATCACCTTACTCTACCTGCATAAAAGAAGGCTAATCCCACGAGTATTTATGAACTAATCCCTTCTCTGTAAAGTATTTATCTAATCTAATTTTGAAGGAAGCAAGTGTCACTGCATCAGCGACATCCCCTGGTAGCATATTCCAATGTCCTACAACCCTTCTTCTGAAAAATGACTGTCGTAGCCTAGCCCTACTTTGTTTCATAATGACTTTATGCTGATGATCTCTACCTCGATTTTCCCTATTGAACTCAAACATTCCCTTTAAATATCCAGAATGCTGACCATTTACAAATTTGAAGACTTCAATTAGATCTCCTCTTAGCCTTCTATATCTAAGTGAAAACATACTCAATTTCTTTAATCTATCTTCATAAGGTAAACTACCAAGACAATTAACCATTTGTGTTGCCCTTTTTTAACTCTTTCTAACAACCAGCAATCTTTCGGATATGTTGGAGACCAGTCTTGTACACAATACTCCAAATGTGGTCTAACGTATGCACAATACAGTTTTCTTATTACCTTTTCACTCTTGTAGGAAACATTTCTGTTAATGGACCCTAGCATTCTAAGTGCCTTTTTCCTAGCTTCTACAACCTGGTCTGACGCTGATAGTCTATTGTTTACCACGACACCTCAATCTCTTTCCTTTTAAATCTGCTCCATTTTCTGCCCACCCATGTCATACCTATGTTTACTGCTAACCCGTCCAGCGTGCATAATCTTACATTTACTCAAATTGAATTTCATCTGCGACGCTTCAGACCACACAACCAGCTTGTCCAGATCTGATTGAAAAACATCCTGATCATGTTTTCCTCTAATAATCCTGACAACTTTTAGATCGTCTGCAAATTTCAAGACTTTGCTGTCTATACTGCTCTCAATTGCATTCACAAATATTATAAAAAGCAATGAGCCCAGGACTGAGCCCTGTGGAACCCCACTGAGAACCTCCTTCCATTGTGATTGGCACCCATTCAATATAACCCTTTGCTGGTGTCCTGAAAGCCATGTTTCTATCCAATCCAGAATATTGCCCCTGATCCCATGAATTTTAAGTTGCAACCCCAGTCTTGTATGGGGGACTTTGTCAAATGCTTTACTGAAATCAGGAAAAGCTACATCTAGCTGTTTACCCTGATCAAAACTATCTGTTCCAACGTCCAAAAACTCCAGAAGATTAGTTAAACAAGAACGGCCCTTCCTAAAGCCATGCTGTGTATCCTTGATGAGTTAATTTTGCTCCAAGAATTCAACAATCTTATCTTTGATGATTTATTCAAGCACCTTGCAGACTAATGAGGTCAGACTAACCGGTCTATAGTTTTCCTCTTTACTTCTATTTCCCTTTTTATGAATAGGAACAACATTTGCTCTTTTCCAATCAAGTGGAATTTTACTATCTGCGAGTGATTTAGAAAATATTATGGCTAATGGAACTGGCAACTCCCTTTCAGATTCTCTTGAAAGTCTAGCATGGATTTTATCAGGTCCTTCTGCCTTGTTAGGCCTTACTTTCTTTAGATATTCTAGAACAAATTCACTACCTATGCCACCTAGCTCTTCTATAGTCTCCTCTGTCTCTGGCTCAGGCTGAAGTGCAGCAATACTACTCTGGTCCTCGATAGTAAATACAGATTGGATCTGATCATTAAGCACTTCAACCATTTCACTGTCCTTGCTAACTAACGCATCATCTACCTTAAATGGACCTATATTTTTGGACACTGTACTGAACTTATAAAAACTGAAGAACTGCTTACTATCTGCATTACAATGTCTAGCTAAATCAAGTTCCTTTGCCCTTTTAGCTGCTCTGACCTTTTTCTTAACTGAATTTCTTGCATTCTGGTAGGCCTTCTGATTTATATCTAGTGAAGATCTCTTCAAAATGCCAAATGCACTTATTTTAGATTGTATAGCACTCCTTACTTCTGGGGTAAGCCAAACTGGTTTGCCCTTGGTTCTGTTACGTTTGTGCCTGAGGGGTATATGCCGATTCTGAATTTGGCTTAATCTAGCTTTGAAAACATTCCAGGCCTCACATGCATCTAAACCTGCCACCTCAACGTTCCATTGTATCTGTGCGAGGTCATTTCTAATGCCATCAAAATCAGCCCGGCTGAAGTTTGGAACCATAATAAGGTTATCTTTGGGCCTAATTTCTGATGAGATATTGAATTTAACCATATTGTGATCACTGGTTCCTAGACCTTCGCAAATACTTATGTCACTAACTAGATCACTGTTGTCTGATAATACAAGGTCTAGAATGGAGCAATGTCTGGTTGGCTCTGTTGCAAACTGATGCATGAAAAGCTCCTCTTCAAAAATTTGCCTATACAACCTACACTCATTTGTTTCCTCTGCTATACTTTCGTATCCTCTTAAGTTAAAATCTCCCATAATAAGACACTGAGCCAGAAAATTCCTACGTATTTCCTCACAAATATCTTGGTCTGTTTCAGCTTGGGAGTTCCTTGGAAGATTCCCTGGTCTGTAAAATGCACCTATCCTCAACCTTCCTCGGTTTCCTGTACCAATTGTAATGTCGAGCCAGATTGATTCTACTTATTTTACTTTACTAGAATCATCAACTCTAGTAGTGCAATACAAGCTATTTACATATACAAACACTCCGCCCCCTGCCGTGATTCTCTGCAGTATGAGAACATGTATACCCTTGTAACTCAAAATCCTGTAGCCTATCCCTATTATACCCCTCACTAACCCATGTCTCGGTTACACAAATGATATCAGGCTTTTCAAGGGCAACATAGCACTCAAACTCATCAAATTTAGACCTAATACTTTGGGCATTCAGCAACACACATGTGATCTTATACTTTGAGCTGACTCTACTAATTCTGAGGGAATTATGATCTACTGCCCTATTCTGACATGAACTTCTACCAATGCTTACTGCCTGATGCCCTGGTACTAGCGTCCCCGAACCCCCTCCCCCTCCTACTTAGTTTCCCTGAATGACGCTTCTGTAGGCATCTCCCAAAGCCCTTGCCCCCTCATCCGATAAGTGAAGCCCATCCTTCATATAGTACCTACGCCACTCATAGAACTGATCCCATAAGTCTACATAACTAAGCCCCATAGCTGAACATAAGTTCTGAACAGAGCTGTTCACAGACAGAGCTCTCAAGTACCACTCCTCACTGGCTCCACAGCGAGGGAGGATGCCAGTCACAATGACTGGTTTCCTGAACTCCTTCAGCCTCTGCAGCAGGCTCCGGTACTCCACTACTATTCTCACACTCTGCCTAGGTCCTATGTCGTTCACCCCAACCTGTAGTATAACTGTCTCCGGGCTACTCCTACCAAGTTCTGCCTCAATGACAGGGCCCATATCAACTACTTTTGCCCCCGGTTTGACTATACATCTGTCCCTCTTCCCACAGAATGTTCGTCTTAAGGACCTTACCCTTGAGTCCCCAACCACTAAATGCTGAACCTCTTCTCCGTCACTTTCAGCTGCTGACTCTAACGCACTGAACCTATTTCATATTGTAACCTGCGGATGTTCCCTGGGGCTGTACTGCCTGATTCTACCCTGAACTTTTGTCCATTCCTCCTGATCCCCTTCCCTCTTCCTCCTCCAGATTCTGCTACCACCCTCCATTACCCAGCACCCCTCCTCATCCTTACTGTCTGTGGCCCTAGCATTACTTTCCACAGTGTTGGGTCTCCAGAAATGTGACCCTCCAACACACTTCCAAACCCCAGCCAGACTATCCACCTTTGCCTTATCCTCCTTCCTTATGCCCCTATCATAACTACCACTGGTCCCTGATCCTGTAGGCTCCTTTTCTGACCACCAACCACGATCTGCGCATACGTTCCTTGGTCAGGAGCTACACCCTGCTGCGGCTCCTCTCTACACCTACACTTACTTAACTGCGCCTCAAGCTCTGCTACCCTGGCCTGGAGGGCCTCTAGCTCTGCTACCTTCGCCTGCATCCTAGTCATGTTCATTTGAATACACTAGTAACTTAGGTATATAACTTAGGTACTATGCGCTTTTCAATACTTTACTAACTTAACGGCCTGAAACAGCTGGTGACAAGTCCGACCCGGCCCGAGTCCGGCTCACTGATCGATCACGTCATAGTGCGGGCGACAGATGACGTCACTGACGTCAAGGTCAGCCCGTGCAGCTGGAGTGGCCACGACCTGGTGGTCGCAGAGACGGCGATGAGAAGAGAGCGTGCCCTTCCGGATAACATCAGTATCAGATCGACGCGAGACCTCAACCCAGACGCGCTATGCCTCGACCTGCTGCTGTCGGACTGGGCAGCGGCATACGGCGCACCCGAACCCAGCCGGAAGTGGACGGCCTGGCTCTCAGTGTGGACCCCTATCATTGACAATCACATGCCGATGAAAGTGATCAAATCGCGCCACCCTCCGTGCCCATGGCTTACCGACAATGATGAGCTGCGCGCCCTGATGCGAGAGCGTGACCTGGCCCACGCAGCTAAACTGGAGCAACCCTCGCCCGAGACGCGTGCAGAATACCGTACGTGCCGGAATCGTGTAAAAGGTGCTCAGTTTAACGCAAAGTCGGCATTCTTCCTATCGTCGTATCGACAGTCACGCAAGACAACGTGGCGGGACATTCGACGGTTCCTGATATCTCCGAGGGGTGGAAAGACAACACCTGCCCCGAGCGATCCCACCAGTCGCTGGGCTGACCAGCTTAATGAACATTTTGCCTCGGTCAGCCCGCGGGTGGCGGCGGAGCTGGAGTGGGAGCAGCGTGGGGCCGAACCCCCTCCCCCCGCGCCCGCCGCGCGTGGTGAGCGGGTCATTCCGTGTGCGCGCAGCTACCTTACCCGAGTTGTCGGACGCCATCAAACGTATGTCGACATCGAGAGCGTGCGGTGACGATGGTATCACGATTGACATGTTGCGCATGACGTTCCCAGTCATAGGACCCAGCCTTCTAAATGTGATAAATGCGTCCCTTACATCGGGCAAACTGCCTCCAGAGTGGAAGGTCGCGTCAGTGGTACCGTTACATAAGGCGGGCAGTGTGATGGACCCGACAAATTACCGGCCGGTGTCCATCCTGTCTGCTGTAGCAAAGGTGGCGGAGAGTGTAATGTCTCAGCAGCTGATGTCGTACTTACTGTCGCATTCTATACTGAGTGATGCACAGCATGGGCTCAGACCCGGGCGTTCTACGTAGTCGGCGGTGTTGGATGCGGTCGAATACTTGATGGGCGGCATGGACAGCGGTCTAGTCGGCTGTCTTACGACAGTTGACACGTCCAAGGCGTTCGACAGCGTCCGACATCCCCGGCTGCTAAGCAAGCTAGGCTGGTATGGCATAGATGGTCATTGGTTCGAGGATTGGTTGAGTGGACGTGTTCAGAAGGTCAGGGGAAGGCAAAATATTTTTCCGATCACTCACGGAGTGGTACAGGGGTTATTACTGGGGCCAATTTTATTTTTACTTTTTACCAATGACTTAGTATCTTACTTTGATTCAAAAATTGTAATGTACGCAGACGACGTTCAATTTCTTCACTGAGACACCTCGGACAACATTTTGCAGCTCCAAACTCAGGTTCAATCTACAATGGAAAAGGCTCAGCGGTGGTTCATTGAGAATAGCCTAAAAATTAATCCAGTCAAAACTGATCTTGCCTTGATAAAGCATAGACAGAGGCATGCTCTATCAAATTTTGAAGTTCAGTTTGGTGAGGCCAAAATCAAGCCCTCTGCTAACATTAAGATTTTAGGGGTGGTCGTAGACGGTGGTCTCACTTTTGATGATCACGTTTCATTAGTAATACGTCGCAGTTATGCAACTCTTGGGGGGTTGTCCAAACTCGCAAAACGGCTACCAAAAGAAGTGAAGAAATTGATAGTCGAGACGCTTGTGTTCCCACACTTGTCATACTGTTTATCTGCTTGGGCTGGATGTGGAAAGACGCAGCGACGTCGCGTTCAAGAAGTGATTAACCATTGTGCACAGGTCGTATTTGGTGTTCGTAGATCGACACATGTGACACAGCTGTTAAACGAGCTAAAATGGCCAAGTGTCGACCAACGTATCAGCGAATGTGACCTGTCGAGAATGCACTTCCTTCTGAACTCCCCCCACGCACCAGTCAGCCAGTGCGAAAGTTTTGTATGTCGCGGGGAGATTTCTGGAAGGGATACTCGAGCTGTGCAGGCAGGCGCGCTGCAGTTACCCCGGGTTCGCACCGAGCACGCGAGACGTTACTTTAACTACCGCGCAACCAATCAGTGGAATTTGGCTCCTGCTCATGTTAAAGATACCCGCACAGCAGCGGGATGCCGGAAGTGTGCGAGAAATTGGATTTTAACCGATACAACAGCGTGAAATGTGTATATGTTCTTTTATATTTAGGTTTTAGGAGCCTTTACAGCTTTCTATCCTTGGCGAATGTATGTAGGTATATGTGTGTATGTGAGCGCGTGGCACGAGCTGGAAAAACGACTTTTTCTCCATTGGTTTAACACGTGGAAAAAAAGAGTTTGTGTGTGTGTGTGTGTGTGTGTGTGTGTGTGTGTGTGTGTGTGTGTGTGTGTGTGTGTGTGTGTGCGGGTGTGGGCGACGGGCGTGTGTGTGTGTATTGTAATGACGCTAGACTGGAAGAGCCATGAATTGTGGAAGTCCTAAGAAATAAATGATGATGATGATTAACTCAACTTTTTTTCCTTCTTTTTTTCTTCTTCTTCTTCTTCTAAACCTTAACTAGATCTAAGTAAAGCTAGTGACACAAATCAGTGCACCTAATACTACACATTTCACAACAAGATGAGCCAAGCAAACTAACAACAGCTGTGTACAATCCTAAGCGGGAGCACACAAGCTAGAATGAAACAATTAAATAAACTAAATACTAAATGCACCTTAATTATTCCTAATTTTCTAAAAATATCTTCTTATCCAACCCTACAACTAATAACACAAAAATAAGACCAGACAATTGTGGCGCTAGAATGAAAAGTCCTTTAAAAAGCAAGTAAGAGGTAACAGCTAACTATGAAAGCTTAAATATAATACCTAAACGATCCACAAAACTAAATATATAATCCTTATATCTAAATCTAATGTGGTTCCTAAAAAAATACACAAAACAACAGAGCTATCCAACAGCCACTTAGAGTGTCTAAAGCGGGGTTCAGATCTGGGCGGGGTATTTTGTTCTTTGCTCAGCTGTGCAGCCTAAACTTTTGCGAGCAGATGGATTAAATTTTCACACGATCCAGGTGACATTTCGACGACGTGCTGTGTCAAGAAACGGGCTCGCCATGGTGCATAATGAGCGCGTGGCACGAGCTGGAAAAACGACCTTTTCTCCATTGGTTTAACACGTGGAAAAACCGGAGCGAAATGTGTGAAAAATTCGAAAAATCGTGAAACACACAGCAATCCCAGGTCTATATCTCGGAAACTATGCGTCCGATCAGCATGCGACAAACACAAGCGTGCAGAACAATTAACGGGCTGGGGTATGCCATGTGGTGTGGCGAGCGGTGCGTGGCGCGTGCAAAGTTAATGGCTTCACAAACTGAAATCGCGCTTTTAAGTCGTCCTTCACGGTTGAATTTAGTGCTCCGAACCTATGACACTTGAAGAGCTGAAACAAACTTAATTATGCAGACGAAGGTACCGGCTTTATTATGCATGAAAACCGAAGCTTTCTGTTAAATATTGAATAGCTTAAATCAGACTGGAATATATGAATTGACCATTTTAGAATATTGATTTCATCACCCCGCCATATCGTCAATAACAGAGGGCGGTACACAATACAAAAATATACAGATGCAGAGCGCAATCAATTCTGTCCAATAACCGCCCAAAATGTATTAATATTGACAAATATGAACGTTATAATGACAGTGTTAATATAACGCTTCCAGCCTTTTTTTTATTCGGCGTAATAAAACATTACATCGAAATATTTCGCTCCAGATCAATTTGCATCGTCAAAACCTCGGAATAGTAAAAAGCATGCTAAGCAAAAAACGAACCTCCGTACGCGGGTACCAAATTGGCGCATATTTAAATTCCGAACTCTTTATTGTAAAGCCTACACGAGATTGGTGATGTTCGGAATGAGTAAGGTACGGGAATGGGATTCGGGAACGGGTTACGGGAAGTGGATACGGGCTACGGGCTAAGGACTACGGGCTACGGGCTACGGGCTACGGGCTACGGGCTACGGGCTACGGGCTACGGGCTACGGGATTCAGAAACGGGATACGGTATTCACGAACGGGATACGGGAACTGGCTACGGGCTTACGGGCTACGGGCTACGGGCCACGGCAACGGGATACGGGATACGGGAACTTTGTTACCTTCGCATTGTGGAGCAAGCGGGCCACACTTGTATCTTCCTATTGGGGTGAATATCCTCCTTTTCTGAGATCGAACGGACCACAAGTCCCCGGCCTAAAGTTATAGCGAGCAACAGCTATTCGTCTCAGAATACTCGGCATTGTACGTTGTCTATGTTGACATATTCAGATGCAGCTTGTTGCTTTCGCTAAAAATGAATAAGTTGGAAATAACTGAAATAACGACATGGTAGAAGTTGTACATTGAGTAAAAGAAATAACATGAAAGATTGACCTACCCGGCTGTATCTAATTAGCATATCTATAATTATCACCCATTGACACGTTCAAGCGAGAGAAGAAAAAAACACTTCTTTTTCCGATTCGTATGATATTTACACCATAAACAAGCGAAATACTGGGCTGCTAGTTTTTGCCCACCGAGCGAGCGTAAAGCGCACTCGGGGTCTTACGTCAACTAGGCTTACCATTTACATATGAGCAGCCAGAACGTAGCCATAGTTTTCAGAGGCTAGTATTTCGTTTTTTCCTTGCACTATGCGGTCGGTGTGCTTTACAATTTATATACGAAAACTTCATGTTGTAAAAGTATCGATTTAAAGTTCTGAAATGCTACGTTGTTGAGCTTGGGAGCAGCGTGCGCCGACTTAAAACACTTTTTTCTTTGAAGCTCAGTGGCAAAGCACCTCAGTTTCACTGCCTAAACAATCAATGGCACGAGCGAGTGCGTGCCGTTGTCATATGTCTTTGGAAATGCAGATTCAGGAAATGAAGACACCCTTAAGAGCATAGGGCGCTCATGGCAGCCTGCTGCTCGGTGCGATCAACTGACTCGACTTATTCCCGTCGTGGCCTCAACCATTCGGTTCGAGAAAACGATGAAGGCTCACTGTTGGCAAATACTTCAGCTGTTTTACAAGCTTTGTGCATAAACGACTCATTTTCTGGACTCTAAGTACATACTTAGATTATGCGCCAGGTATAAAGTAGATATCGGGTTATATGTACACTGTTAAAAATACTTAGCACCCTAAAGGTGCTAATCCTTTTCGCCGAAAAACAGCATTCGTATGGTGCTTCAGATAGTAGCAAAGCAATGCTACGTTAACGCGTCAGGGCTCTTGGGCTAGCACCGTGGTATACTAAGCCATGCTACAGCAACACCCCAGGGTTCTTCAGATAGTACCACGATGCCGGTCAGAAAAGGTGCTTGATTCGCCGAATTTCAGCACCCTACCTGTGCTTGGCTCCGGGGTGCTACAGATAGCACATTCGAAGCACCGTTATTCTTCATAAGACGCATCGCATGCGGTAAGTTTGAGGCTCTCCCAAAAATGAAAAATCACACTCGTAGCACTCCACCGGCGCTAGGTTGTGAGGTGCCGGCAAGTTTGAGGCTCGCCTAAAAACTAAAAAATCACACTTGTAGCACTCCACCGGCGCTAGGTTGTGAGGTGCCGGCAAGTTTGAGGCTCGCCTAAAAACGAAAAAATCACACTCGTAGCACTCCACCGGCGCTATAATTTTTGTAGGTGATTCCTTCAGCCAATAACAGACTACCATAAACAGCGAACAATAGTGCCATATTTTCACCAGCGGGCACGGCGATAGGGTTGCCATCATATGAATATATATAAAAACATTCGTGTCATTAAATGACACGAATTTCAAATTAGATGTCCCACGACTGATTCGAATGCCTGAACAGGTCCGATGTCCGAGTGGCAATGCGTTCGTTGAGGCATTTCGCACATCTTCAGTAAAACACAACTTTGCAATGACAATATAATGTATTATACAAATCACAATATTTACAACAAACATATAGGGAAGCAGAAAGCTGAACAATACAAAGTGTACCTTAATGTCGTCGACAGCGTCTTGATTTTTCCCGTACCACGAATCCCTTCTGGCGGGCTGCGTCTGAGGATCGTGTCTCGTCGTACGGTAGAGATGTCCGCAAACCGGAGTTTGTTGCTTTAATTACTCAATTGATGATCACAGCACAACACAATGTCTTCATAAATGATATTCAAACGTTTCTGATATGCCCGCATCACTCCACCATGCATAAAGTGCACCTTTCATAACGCACTTCGTCACCAGCGAACGAAACACCATCACGATCACGCGGTTATTGATTTTTTTTTTCCCGGACCGGCCTATAGCCATATTCCGGGGAGGGGCAATGACCTCTGGCAATTTGCCAGGCAAAAAACTACGTTAACCGGTTTATGTGACCCGGAGCAAACTAGGGACTAGGGCAGCTATTTTACGTTACTAGTTACGTTAACCGGTTTATTTGTACCCGGAAAAATTATTTGTTCAAAGTAAATATAAAATCTAACATTACGTTAAGTATTTCGTTCAAGGTCAAAAATAAGTAAAACACGAGACACACATACATACATATTTGTATTACATACACTTGAACAGTGTCAGTGTTGGTGGAGCCGTGGGGTGCCGTCATTGCAACAGCGGGAGACTGTTGCCAGTCTCCCTAGCTCCGGCGCCTCGGCGAGACCTGGTTGTGGGGTGTGTTTAGCTGGGCGAAAAGTCCTGAATAATAAAAAAACCCAGCGTCTGTAGCAAAGGGGAAAAACCTGCGCGGTGGGCCAAAAATGCGCAAGGCAAAAAACCCCTGTTATATTTGTTTAGCTAAACGTGTTTGGTAGAGATAATCTAAGAGGGGACCTATCAATACAAGATAACTATCACCTAACAGTGTAAAAAAGATTGACAGGGTGGATACTGCACCGCAGCGCAGTGGACACTGCACCGCGGCGCAGCATCGGCGTGTAATCTGGTTTGGCAGGGAGTCATGCCGCCGCCAACGCAAAATCGCACATCAGCCATCGGCGTCCCATCGCAGAAATCCCCGCCAAATCAGCCACGTCACGAACAGCCAAAGCACTAAACCGCTCGCCGCGCGGCCGAGATCCAGCAGGGGGCCCCCGCAACAACACACCGGCAGCCAACACACAACTCCCACGTCTGCAGCAGCACGATTTAACAGTTAGTCAGAAATAACTTAATGACGTATTTGTTGGAGGTGATTTATTGTTTCTTGTTCAACCGTCTCAAATTGCGGCGGTAGCGGTTACTTTCAGGGGGGCTGGGGCTACGAGGGAGCCGGGAAGGAGGGTGGGGGGAGGGGAGGGATGGCGGGGAGAGGCGGGCGGGCGGGGAGCTGGGGCGGGCGGGCGGGGAGCTGGGGCGGGAGGGCGGGGACTGGGCGGGGTTGCGGGCGACTTTCCGGGAGACGGCTCTCATGAGAGAGTCGTCCGAGGGGAGGTCCTCCGAGAATCGGCTCTCCGCTGGTGCTGGGGAGGCCGGGGAGGCGGGGCCTGAGTCGGTGTTCGACTCGGCTGGTTGGGCTGGGGAGCGCGGTGCCGGTGGATCAGCGGCAACGGCGCCTTCGAGGTCCGACAGAGATGCCTCGGGGAGCTGGGGTGGTGGTCGGGGGGTCTGTCGGTTGGGGGGTCTGGCGGGAGGCCGGTGGGGTGGGGGGAGGTTCCGGGAGGTGGGAGGGGCGGCCAAGCGCCGGGGGCGAGACCTGGGCTGAGGGAGGTGGAGGGCGGGGCGTCCGGTGGGCGCCGACTGTCGCCGCGCTTCAGGCGCTCTGTCTCGCGAGCGAGACCCCAGGCCAAACACCGGCGGTCCCAGGCCGGGTGGGCCTGGTCGCACGAGGCGCAGCGTGCTGCGCGCGTGCACCCTTCGGTGCCGTGCTCGCCAGCGCACCGACCACAGGTGGCGGTGCGCACCCGGCAGGTCCACTTGAGGTGGCCGTAGTGCCAGCACTGCTGACACTGCCGGGGGGGGGGGGGGGGGCGGGATCCACTCCCTGACGGGGGCAGCCACGTACCCACAGTGGATGTGGGTCGGCAGCTCCTTGCCTCGGAAGCGGAGCCGAATCAGCGGGTTGGGCTGATCGGGTCGCCGCTTCGATGGCGACAGGCGAGTCACCTCGCACACCCCTTGGTGTGCGAGTTCCCGGAGTAGATCGTCCTCCGAGAGCTCGGCCACGTCTGGGCACCATGCCAGACCCTCCACGGAGTTGAGGTGCGCCGGGGCCTCCACGGCGACCCTCACTCCGATGAAGGTGGTCCGTCCCATGACACTGACGTTCTGTTGGGACGTCAGTGTCTCGATCAGGAGTGCTCCCGATCGAATGGGTTTGGCGCTGGCTACGTCGCCACAGATGGCGACCAGCCAGCGCCGGACCAGGAACGGGTTGACATTCCTAAATGGAATGCCATCCGCTCGCCACATAAGGAGGCAAGCGGGCCCGTCCGGGGGGGTGGGGTCGGGGGGGAGCCGTGCTCCGGGTCGGACCCTGGGAGGCCCCTGAGGGGAGCGGGGAGTGGGTCCGACCGGGGAGGTGCGACGTCGCGCACCGGGGGGGACCCCAGAGGGGGGTCGGAGGGTCGGGGGGACGGAGGGGCGGAGGGGCGGGGGGGGGGGGGGGTCGGGGGGTCGGGGGGACGGAGGGGCGGAGGGGCGGGGGGGGGGGGGGGGGGGGTGGGTCGGGGGGATGGGAGTCCGGCAACGGCCGGGCCCCTGGACGGGGCGGGCGGGGCCCCTGAGGGGGGCTGGGAGGGAGACTGGGAGGGGGACTGAGCGGCGGGCGGGGGGCCCCAGTCCGACGGCGATATGGCCGGGTCGGGTCGGGGAGATGGTCGCCACCGGACCACCACAGCATGGTGGGCGGGTCGGGCAGGCGGGGGGGACCGTCCAGGGGGGAACGCGGACGCGCTCCGGGGAACCCCGGAGGGGGGTCGTAGGGGCGGCGGGGCGGGGGGGGGGGGGGGGTCGCCATGACCGGAGGAGGGAGGGGAAAGTTCAATTAATAGCCTAAGTTACGTTAACGTGGCACACACGGCAGAACGTGTTGCCAGCTGCAATTAATCTAAAGAATGAAGCGGGTTCTCTACCTTGCAAATTGTGGAAATTACGTTACCTACTTAAAAATATCTAAGGGCTACCTATCTAAGGGTCTAACGACCCTGCCACAAGCACGTGGACAGGGTCCCGCACCCGGAAGCGGTGGAGGGCTGGTGAAGGCTGGCTGGAAGTCGTCAGTGGTCCGATGTCGTTGAGATCGCGGTTATTGAACAAAAATGGCTGCCTCAAACCCTCAGTTCCTCGCGCGCATGCGCGGCCGCGGCCAATGGCAACTGAAAGCTACTTTGTCTATAGTATCACTATACAGGATGTTACTTCTAGGAACCTTTGTCAAAGCAAGATACTACACAAAGTACCCGAGATGCTACCTCAGTGCCTCACACGCATGCGCGGCCGCGGCCAATGGCAACTTAGTATCAATAAGGCTTTACTTATTGGGAGAAAGGTGCTTTGTCCAGTATACAGGATGCTACTTCTAGGAGCCTTTGTCATACAAGATACTACACAAAGTAGCACGAGAGTGAAACGTGCTGATGGGTTACGTATGCACTCGAGTATTAGCAGCAATGGTGCTTTACTTATAATGTTATAGATAGACCATGCTTGTGCAAGTATTCCACTGGCACCATAGGCAATTCAACAACGCATACTGGGCTGCTTATTGGCTTACATTAGCACCCGGAAGCACCCAATGTTACTAAATATTTTTAACAGTGTATAAACTATAAAGGTGGTGCGTCAAATACACGTAAATGCGCGTAAACAGTGGCGAACGAGTCGACTAACGAATCTTGATAATATAAAAAGTGTATACGTACGAGGAGCAAGCTGGAGTCTCTCTGGGCTCTTGTGAAACCGGACGGTAAAAGGCAGCTCATCTTCGGTAACGTTTTCCGGCCTCCCCGGCACGCCGTCGCCGACCGGAAGGCCGATTTTGCCGACCTTGAGGGCCAGTTCCAGCACCTGGTGGTGAACTTTCTCTCTGCCAAGATTGTGCTGTTCGGTGATCTTAACTGTAAGTTACTCAAACCAATCAGTGACTCCGACAAGACCTGTCTGACCCAGTTTGTGTCGGATTTCTCTCTATTGCAATGTGTTTGCTCTTTTACCTACTCGTCTGGCTCCCTTTTGGATATTTTAGCTGTGAGCATAACAACCTAGTCAGCCGCTGTGGCACCAACTTTTGCCATTTTAGTCGGCACAGATTTGTCCGCGCTCTTATCTCCGTACCCAGGTCTCGTCTCCCGCCTGCCGTTATTCGCACCAGGTGCCTCTGTAGGATTGACGAGTCAACCTTTCACCGTGACCTGTTTAATGCCGACTGGGCCACCGTCTTTTTATCTCATACCGTTACTGAGAAATGGCAGTGTTTTCTCAGTGTGTTTATCCCCATCTTAGACTCTCACGCGCCCATCAGACCCACTCGCATCCGTAACCCCTACGTCCCTGTCATATCTGATGACACCAGGGAACTGATGGCTCGTCGCCGTGACGCGCTGGCCCGTGTCGGACCCGGGTCCGTCCCCTACCGGGACCTAAACCGGGCCGTGCTCACCGCTCTCCGAAGCGACAAGTGCGATGGTGTGCAGAGGCGGATCCTGGAGACCGGCACGAGGTCGGTATGGCGCTTCCTCGGGGCTGTTGTGGGAAGTGGTAAGCCGGGGAGAGTGACTCCAAACGCGACTACAGACGAGCTTAATTCATACTTTGTGAGCGTGGTCCTCCGTGTGGCTGGTGAGGTGGCTGGTTTGGGAGCCACTCAGATCCCCTGCCGCTTACCGTGGGTCGGTGCACGTCCTCCCCCCCCCACACCCAGCACAGTTTCCGTCCCGGACACTCGACAGAAACCGCGATGACATCCATTACCGATCACATCCTTTCCGCCAATGACCGTGGAAAAATATCGCTGCTCTGCCTCCTAGATCTCAGCAAGTGCTTTGACGTGATAGACCATTCCAAACTTCTCTCTAAATTATGCGTCCTCGGAGTCGATACTTCGTGGTTTTCGGCTTATCTTCAAAATCACACCCAGAGCGTCAGCATCACTAGCGCTCTGGGCACCACCACCAAAATCTCTTCCAAACTTCCGACAGCATGGGTGTGTTCCAGGGATCCGCGCTGGGCCCCTTCCTCTACTTCGTCTTCGCGAATGACCTGAGTATATTCGCCGAAGACGCAGTGGTGGTCCAGTATGCGGATGACACCCAAATTTTGGTCAGCGGCCCTAAAAACGACTTGCAGCACACTATGTATCGCATGGAACAAGTAGTCGCTTCATTAGATATGCTCGCTTCATTAGATATCTGGTTCAGAGCCAACGGACTAAAAGTAAATGCCGGAAAGACACAACTGATGCTGGTCGGAATTCAGCCTAACGTACGCTCTGCCCCAACTTCACGGTCAAATTACTTGATCACCAGATCGCACCATGTTTGTAAGCTAAAAGTATCGGCCTCCTCTTTGATCGCACCCTGAGCTGGAACTCTCACATCTCACTCGTGACCAAGCGCTGCTTCGGTATTCTGGCCGGTCTTTCGCATCTCAGTCACTCTCGCTCCCGCCCAGCGTCATCACTTTGCTCGTCAACTCTCCAGGCCCACTACTGTCTTTCTGTTCTCCGCAATGGGGCTCAAAACAGCCTGTCCAGGCTCCAGAAAATTATTAACTACTCGGCAAAAGCCATCTTTAGGCGTACAAAATTCGATCCCGTTTCCGACATTCTCCAGACGCTGGGCTGGCTATCTGCAGGAGATCTAGTGAGGCATCAGACCACCTCTCTCACCCGTGGTGATCCGTACGGGTGAGCCTGCCAGAGGTCTATTTTTTCTGTAACTTGGTAGCGAGCGTTGGTGACAGATTTTTGTAAGTGAAGTGACAAATATTGGGCTTTGGGGAATTTTATGCAGTTGTCGGAGGATCAGAACCCGACCGAACCGAGCAAGAAAATGGACCTTGTTCGTTACACTTGGCTGTGTGTCCCTTTCTTTGTGAGCAAAAACAAAACGGGAAAGTTTTCAAAATACAAAAATGATGACTGGGCGAAATTTTTCATATTGTTTACATTCTTACATTTACATTTTGTACATTTTACACGTGAGGGAAACGGTCCCAAGCACAAGAAAATAAATGATCACGCAACACAAAATATGCTTCATGGATTTCACCCACAATGCAACACATAAGGTATGCTTGCAAGCAAAAACATCAACGAGTGGTGTTCTGGATCGTGCAGACTTAATGGCATAATCATTAATAGCAGCCGCGTTTCTTTGGGGCGATCGGTTTTTCGCTGCCGGTATGCGTATTTCTGTTTCCCGCATTCTAATTGTCACCGGGTAGCGTAAAACTGAACATAAGTCAGTCAAAAATACAAATATTGCTTTGACATTTTGTTTGGGCATCGCCCATACTTGGTTCTCCAATATATGTTCAGGTTTTTGAATATATTTAAGAAAAAAATGTGATGTTCTTTTTGTTGTTGAAAAATTTCCACATTTTCTTTCTCTCAAATATATTCAAAAACCGGAAGATATAATGGAAAACCAAGTATGGACGATAGATACCCATACCGAATTTCAAAGCGATATCTATATTTTGACTGACTTATGTCGTGTTTAACGCTAGCCGGTGGCAATAAGAATGAGGGAAACCGCGCGACAGGCCAGCCCGGTAGCGGGCCTATTGACTTACGTTATTAGCGAGTCGAAGCAAGCTTGTAGCGAAGGCGAGTGTCGCAGTGAGTGTTGCCTGAAAGCCTTTTCGAAAATAACTCACGTATTTATCAACCGATTGCAATGCAACTTTTAGTACCCTACTTTTGAACAATTTGACACATACTCTCAAGTTTTGTTAAGTTCTATCCACCATGACCCATGACCTATGACCAGTTTATCAAGGTCATACCAGGCGCAACTGGCGTCCCGTAGTATCGGTGCTTGTAACTTGTGCAGTTGTCGAGTGTTAGCTGCTCAGGAACATATGCACAGTTGTCAACAGGTGACATGTATGGTTTAACCGAGGTCACTGACCTCCAATGACCTGATATGACTTGTTTGCCCTATGGTAGTTTCTAGGACATTTTGTGACGCTGATTTCAAATTTGGCATCCATTTTACGTTGTTATATGTTCCACTGGGGCCATGCATTTTCACAGTTCAACCGAGGCTACTGACCTCCGATGACCTGAGATGACCTTTTTGGAATCTGGTATCTGGTAGTTTCTAGGACATTTTGTGACGCTGATTTCAAATTTGGCATCCATTGTGCTTCGCTCGGCTTCGCACGTGAAACGCCCATCCAGGCGTCGAACTGAAAGTGTTTTGCTTGGTATGTGGTGACAATCATTACCGGGGAGTTTTCATCGTGCGACAGAAATTGCCCTAGATTCGTCGTGAGCGATAAATCTCGCCATTTATAGACCTCTAGAGCCCGTCGTCCTGGCGAGCGGCCTGTGAACTGTGGACGAGGTCCACCAGCGACACACCCGGCGGGACTGTGATCTGTACGTTCCCCGGTCCCGAACTGAGATGGGAAAACGATGCTTCCTGTCCCGCGGGCCCTCGCTGTACAACGAGGTGCCAGACGACCTGAAACGGCTACCTGTCGCGACCTTCCGGCGTGCACTGAAGCGACACATGTTGCCGGCGCCATTTGGGACATAAGACGTTGAGCAGACCTGTGCTTGCGCGATGAATGTTTGCTTTGTATGTATGCCACCCGTGACTCCCACTGCCTATTTTGTTATCTGATGACGATGGACTCTAATAGCCACAAGTTCATTGTGGATGGCTCAAATATACGTCTATGTCTATGCATGTATGTTGTATAATAGCGGGTAGTGCAATTATTGTATTCAATGTTGGTCACGGTTTATCATACGGATAACCACTATATGGTGATACAATTGATAGTTAACTGACGTTCGATTATAAATAGCATCAGCAAGCCACTCAATGGTAAAGAGCTATTTCAGCGTGGGATAATGTAAATTACGTATGTTTTGTTAGTCTAGAACATGCTTAGATTATCTCCTAAACTTCAATATCAGCTGAAGGACGGGACAGCAGCGATCCCAACAGTCAACGGGACCCGATGGGTTGACGCCATGACGAGAAAAAGTCGAGTCCTTTGATTCCACCCCGCACACATCGGTTCATGACCATAGCGTAACACGAGTTTCAGACATTTCAGTCGGTAACCAATTCGTCGTGTCCTTTTCCAGGCAAAGCTAATTTCCCAAGGTGCTCGTATCGCATTATGTCAGAAAGGACGCTTCGCAACCATCAGCTCGGTTTGCGACCCATCCTAAATTTTGCACGCTCGTGTTTTTTGGTTTGGTAAATTTTAGGTCATGAGTAAAGAGTAAGAATACCGAAGGCCAAACGGACAATTTACGAAGCTTCAAACACAGTTAAGCATTGTTGGAAAATAAAGCATTAAATATAATTAATCTGACGTAAATAAATATAAGGAATTGTTTACTTATGCATTAAGAAAATGTGCAATGCAGCACAAGGAAGTATTATTTGTATTCTATGAGCATGGCTAACCATGGCTAACACTGACATGGCTAACCTGATCCCGTCTGATTTTGGCTGACCTGACCTGACCTGACCTGACCTGACCTGACCTGACCTGACCTGACCTGTCCTGACCTGACCTGTCCTGACCTGACCTGACCTGACCTGATCTGACCTGACCTGACCTGACCTGACCTGACCTGACCTGATCTGATCTGACCTGACCTGACCTGACCTGACCTGGCCTGACCTGACCTGGCCTGACCTGACCTAAACTGACCTGACCTGACCTGACATAATCAGAGTCAAACTGATCCTTACCTTACCTGTTCAATAAAGTCCCGCCTTAGCAGCGTGAACTCCTGTCCACGATCCTGTGCCTGATCTCAAACCTGCCATTCCACACGAGTATCCTTGAGAGCGTCACCACCGCCTGCGCCGCACCCCGCCGCACTCTACAGCCCACTTCCTGCCTTCCTTCCCTGCCTCCGCCCCAATGCCCTGCAGCTCAAACTGTCTCCGTGACGTCACGCAACAGCAAAAACTAACTCCGCCCCAACGCCTTGGAGCTCACACTGCATCCGTCCTACCTCTCTTCCCCTCGCGCTGATGACCACTGCTGCTCTGCCAGCCTGCCAGTCTGCCAGCCTGCCAGCCTGTCTGGGGGTTGACGCGTGAGTTGTGGGGGTGGCTCGCAGTCAAACAGCAGGGCGCAGGCTTTTTACGCATGAGTTCAGCGTCTTACGAATGTTGAGATGGAACGAGGGAAGCCTGCAGGAACGGTATGTGTCTAAAGGCACAGTAAGTTCTGCCAGTGAACGGCAACTGCACGATCGAATGGCAGGTGTCAGGGTCCACATGTGACAAATGGCAGGGTCCACAGGTGACAGGTGGGAGGGTTCACAGGTGACAAGTGAAGAGGTGACAGGTGTCAGGGTCAACAGGTGACAGATGGCAGGGTCCACAGGTGACAGATGTCAGGGTCCACAGGTGACAGATGTCAGGGTTCACATGTGACAGGTGACATATGTCAGGGGCCACAGGTGACAGGTGTCAGGGCCCACATGTGACAGTTGACAGATGCCAGGGTCCACAGGTGACAGATGTCAGGGTCCACAGTTGACATATGTCAGGGTCCACAGTTGACAGATGGCAGGGTCCACAGGTGACAGATGTCAGGGTCCACAGGTGACATGTGTCAGGGTCGACAGGTGACAGATGTCAGGGTCCACAGGTGACCGATGTCAGGGACCACAGGTGACATATGTCAGGGTCCACAGGTGACAGATGTCAGGGTCGACAGTGACAGATGTCAGGGTCTACAGGTGACAGGTGACAGATGACAGGGTCCACAGGTGACAGATGTCAGGGTCCACAGTTGACAGGTGTCAGGGTCCACAGGTGACAGATGGCAGGGTCCACAGGTGATAGATGTCAGGGTCCACAGTTGACAGGTGTCAGGGTCCACAGGTGACAGATGTCAGGGACCACAGGTGACAGGTGACAGATGTCAGGGTCCACACAACAAGCTCTGCTTAGGGAAGTGTTCACTGTTCATAGCTCAGAAACATCCAAAGACAAGTGTTTAAACTAACTTGTGAACAGAAACTGCTCATATACCAGGATCACAAACAAACAGTGGGTTTTAGACCAGCCTACACACAGAAATGGAGAACATTGAATTTGCTTCAGTGCGCAGTCGCGCCTCTGGCAGCACATCTTTTGTCAAGGGTCCCACGCCATTGCTCCTTACTGAAAAAAGTATATACTGTGGTCGTTGATTTCTTACACAATCTTATCTCTCCAATTATTTTCGGGGAATGGATGGTTTTGCCTCTGTATGCCTAGCGCAATGTATTTTTCTTTCAATGGATTAAGCGGTATTGAATAATAGTATATTAACCCGCGAGTTACTGGGGTATATTTCGTAACGCGACTTGCTGGGGGGGGGGGGGGGGGCTATTTTTTGCTCCCCCTCGGATCTCCGGAAATACTGGACCGAATGTAAAAATTCAAACGGAATTCGATATCCCTGGGAAATTTATCGAGGGAAACATAATATTGTTGACCTCGGGGTCACCGATGACTTCACAGGTCAGGTCAAGTACAAAATGTTTGACCGTGTCAAAAGGTCTTGATGGATGGAATTGTCGCGCAAAATTGCGATATTAAACGCATAAGCTGTCGATAAATCGGTATGATTCGTGTATCTGACACTTCTAAGTACCTTTCTAAGCTGTTTATGACCTTGGGTCAGGTCAAGGTCATCCGAAGTCACGAGGTCAAACTGCAGATTACGGTCATTAGGCGTTGTAACACATGTTTATGGGTTTGTTTATCGTCTAGAACGTGTAAAATGACCTTAGAACATTGTTTGTTTCATATAAATAGAAGTAAAAAGCAAAAATGGAAATGCGTTTTTTATGCATAGTAATGCTGTGAGAGGTGGTCGATTTTTGTCATTTAAAAGTCATAACTCAGTCATTTTTTGAAGATATCAACTTCAAATTTGGTACACATATTCACCGCACACGTCTCGATCACATATATTCCGTTTTTTTATAATTCTGATTTTTTATTGAAAATTTGGTAAAAACAAAAGACAAATGTATTTGGATTTCTCAAAATTTTGAATTAAAAAACCCTAAAAAATCCGAGATAGCAGTTTGATAGCCCGGGTCTATTATCCGTAATTTGATTTAAGACAATTGAGTTTATCTCTAACATCGTACCTTTGACAGCGTTTTCCGCAAACCATTATTTTGCAACCAAAACCGAAGAACATGACGTCACTCTGACGTCATTCCCGGTTGACCTATCATAACCTCATATTTTTTCCTTTTGCCAACATGTGTAGAATTGATGTGAGAGAAGGTACTGCAAGTTTGGTGACGATAACGGTGTCAGTTTAAAAGTTATTGCAAAATAACTTTATAACTTAACTTAATAAATAACTTTAAAAAATAATAGGGGGGGGGGACGTTCCGGATCAGTACTCTTTATGTCGGGCGGTAGTTTTCTTCTTCTGAACGGCGCCTCCTTATTCGCTCCAGGTGCAGCGCCATGTTGGCCAGTCAATAGCCGTTTTCACGAAGGATTTCTACGTTTGGGGAGATTGGGGCGTTTGGGGCATCTGGGGTGATTGGGTCTATAGCTCGTAAGAACAAGGCTTTTCCCGGTTATTTTTGGTATCAATCGCAATTTTATGAATTCATGAATAAGTATATGCTCTTACAATGCAATATTTCCCGTTAGCTTGCTTTGAATATTCAAATTCAGAAGCAAATCTGGCAATTTTGTGTTGTGTTAGTTCCTTCTACAAAACATACCGCAAACACCCTAAAAAGAGGCTAAAAGTATACTAGTATACTAGCTTTGATTAAATAAATTACGCAATTGACAGTTAGTTAGGGCAACATTGAAGATATTAATGACAAAGAAATACAATATTATGATGACAAATGCAATCAAATGTCAAAAGCATAGACAGGCCTTAATTCATCGTCGCTCCGTCCCGCTGAGATCGTCCAATTTAGAGCGGTAACTTCGTTGGTTTCTGAAAACCGGAACAATCCTTACTCATTTATTTAAGCAACGAATCACACCAAATGTTCTTGATTTGATCAATTGATTAATTGATGAATCTCATAAAAAGCTGAAAGAACCTCAGAAAAAGCACTTATAAGCCCATGAAACATGCGGGCTTTCTGCAGCCATTGGTACTGAAAACTCAAAAATTGCTGATCTAGATCGAACAGACGGCATGGCTGGGCGCAGACCACGGCTCTGCACATGCGCAACGTGACGTCAGGCGACCGGCTGGTTCGTCACCATGGTAACGGGCCGGCTGGCGCCGGAGTCACGTGGTTGCCATGGTTACTGGGCGGCGGCGCCTGCGCGGAGCCAGCGCAGAGCCGGAGCCAGCATTCTCGTCATCTTACAACAAATGATCAAAACGAAATCGCTAATTATCATTAATCCTTGCTATCAAAAAGGAATATGACTGAAAATATGAATGGACTAATTCATCTAGTTTTCATTGAAATAAGCTATTATTCCTGAAAATCATGTCGTTGCAAAATATGACCATTTCCCGAACCCGGTACATTCGGGATTCGAGCAAGATGGAGTCTCACTAAACGCCCCAAACCACCACAGCCATCTGGCATCACCAGAGCTAGTTTAAGATGAAATTGTTAATTTTAAGTAAACTATGGTGTTATCATTAAAATGGAATTTCCAGAAAAATGCATTAGTTCATAAAGTTGCGATTGATATTAAACAAATTACCGGGGAAAAGCCGTGTTCTTACGAGTTATAGACCCATTTACCCAAAACGCCCCAATCGCCCCAATCCCCCAAACGCCCCAAACGCCCCAAACGCCCCAAACGCAAAATCCTTCGTGAAAACGGCTAATGGCTGACCAAAACATGAACACACGACAACACACTCCTAAAATGGTGTCTCCTGACTGTTGTACTGAATCAACAATGAGGCCGGCAGATTGCTCGAGGGATGAGATGAATATCAAATTGCATGCATACATCGTTAACATTGTTAATATACGAGTATTTACATAAAATGCCATCGTCTGGCTTACAATCAGACGTGTGCAAGCAGCAAAGCTTCCCGGCGGACTTCCACGAATAGGACTACTTATAAATGTAAATGCTGCGAAGGCAGTTTGCACTTCGCTGCGTATGAAAGCAACTGTGTCTGAGTGTTGGTACATCATTATTACAGTGTTCTGGCAAACACAATCCAGCGTACCATCTGCATTATTCGTTCACACCCCGGAGGCCGCCGTCAATTGCTCACGGAGAGCCCTTGATGCTAATGTGAACCAAGCATAGGCGTAGCCAGCCGGCAACACAAGCGATTTCCGTACTCGTAAGTGGTAATCCGACACAAAGTAATTCATCTGTTCTGTTTATTATATACTCATGATCATAAGTGTAGGTCTAGAGATAAATATTTGCCGTTCGCCAGACAACAGAAATGTGCTTAACACGGAATTGGCTGGGGTCTCAGCCGAACGCCATTGGCGGGGAGGGGCGGCGTTTTTCGCCCTTCCCCCTGGTTATCTTCCGAACCAGCCACCGCAGCGAGACGTGCAAGGCGGCAATCGCAAGCTCTTAATGAGTAACATCTAAAGCATACACGAAATTTCCAAATAAGGTCACATGTCAGGTCACAGTCAAGTCAAAGGTAAACATGGAGATATTTGAGATTTTGGGCCATACTTTCCGTCCAAAGCCTTAGATTACGACTATTATGGCACCAAGTGCTCTCAAAGGTATAATACATATCCCGCACAAGCAAAAGTGAAATTATAAGCAAAGGTCAAGGTCAAGGTCAGGTCACAAAAGGTCACAGGTCTACGAAAGCTATGCGACACATGTTGTATGGGTTATTTTACACGTGTCATTCGATAGTAGCAGTCTTTTTCACAACCTGCCACCGTATAAGTTCAAGGTCAGGTCACATAAGGTCAAAATCTGAAATTGATACATTTAAATATAAACTAGCATGTGTCTAGACCAGTTTTGTCTAAAAAATACAGTGTTGGCATTTGTTTGTTTGTATCTGGTCAATAAAAGCAAAACAAAAACGCAATTTTAGATGCCATAAGTCAGTCAAAAATGGTGATATCATTTTGAAATTTGGTATGGTAGTTGCCCATATGCGGTTCACAGACATATATTCCAATAATAATAATAATACAAAAAATGTGGGCACTTTTCCACATATATTTTTATTTTTTTGGAGGTCAAAACCCAAATGTTAAAAAATCCGGGATATCTATTTGGTAGCCCTTGCCATTGTCTATCTTTTGACGTTTTTCGATTGCATTTGGCTTCAAATATGGAATTTGTAAGGTCTGCTAAAGTTTATCTGCTTTTTGTGTCAAACTCGTGTGTAGTGACATTAATAAATTCGCTATATTTCGAGTGAAAAATAATCGACGAAATTTCGTAATTTGTGCACAGAAGATGTATAATGGCTGTATAAGAAGGTACTTGAAGACATGGTGTTTTGCACTGGTTTACAATAATGGCAACATAACACATTTAGCGTTTAAATATGTGTCAGTGTCCTCGAAGAACATATATAAATTCGAGCCTTTGCAGCATCACTTTTAAAAGACCAGAAACTGCCATCGCACAACGAAGGAATTATCACATTAATACCCAAACAAAATAAGCCAGCTAATTTGCTGAAAAGCTGGAGACCGATAACTCTTTTAAATGTAGACTATACAATAGTATCAGCTGCAATATCATTTAGACTCCAAAGCGTGATGAATACATTAATTAGGTCCACACAGACAGCATATATTTCAGGTCGCTATATTGGTGAAAATACCAGGCTTATATTCGACCTCATAGCCCATACGGAGTCCACGAAAACACCAGGTATGATTTTAGCGGCTGATTTTGAGGCCGCTTTCGAAACAGTTTCTTGGTCATATTTGAGAGCGGTAATGAATAAGTTTAATTTTGGCCCACATTTCC
>JAXIVJ010013116.1:0-30000 GCA_036785665.1 Chirona hameri
CTGTGATCCAGGGGTGAATGAAGGTTCCTATTCAGGTGGGGAGCTTTCAGAACACACCCCACCCCCCCTCCCACCAAACTGGGGCTTCAGCCCCCCACCCCCAACTGGGACTTCAGCCCCCACCCCACCCTCCGAACTTTGACGAGGAAGTGGGTCAAATCCGGAGAAAATCTGTATTTTGTGGATGTTGATGGTAACTTAAAGCGATTTTTTTTTCCCCAGCTCAGTCCCCCCCCCCCCCCCCCACCCCCCCCCCCCCCCACCCCCCCCCCCCCCCCCCCCCCCCCCCCCCCCCCCCCCCCCCCCCAACCTCCCCAAAAAAAACATGTCTGGAGAAGCTACACACTCTGTGCTGTGGTCCTTTCTACCCATTTGTAACATTAAATAGTCATTCCAATACTCTTAAAATCGCTACATTCAACTTACTGCGTCTGTCCTGAAACTCCCATGCAATTTACCTAAAAGCCTCGCGGTTGTATCGGTATTCAATGCAATACATATTGAATTACTTCACCGACCAGGCACGTACAAAGCGAGACATAACTGTCTCATACTAGATATCAACTGGTGCCTTCCAAGACGTGCCAGTGCATCCCAGGTGCCTTCCAAGACGTGCCAGTGCATCCCAGTACGGCGTGTCTATTTCGTTGATGATGGATATATAACAGAAGGAAAGTCATTTTCCAGGAAAACTCACGTCCAACGCAACGAACCACCAACTAACACGTCTCCACGAGGTAACCTCAATAGGTAGCACCAAAACACCCTGCAGACGTCACTCAAGAAATACCCAGTTCCTATCTTGGCTCATTGATCCAGGTGTTACTTGCCAACAGATTTGCAGTTTCGACTGGGATGTCACTTGCTGGAAAAGGAAGCTGATCCCGAAATGAGATACAATAGAGCTGAAAGATTTACGAGCCAGACGGAGCCGGCGCTGGATCTGAATGCGGTCTAGCGGACCTGCAGTTGCCGGGCCTCGGCTGGCCGACTCATGCTGCCGACGCCGCGTTTGATCATGACAAAGTAACTTGTACCTATACCATGTGAAATACATGCTGAATGAATGCATACAATTTTTAATGTCGTATACGATGCGGTAGATCCGTCGTGCTGTACCTACTTCTGCTCTGTTCTGTTCCCTCAACTGAACTGTCACCATGGCATGACAGATGGCGTTGTTAGTAGTGCATCGCGTGCCGACCCATCGGCTATGTATTACATAGTTGTCAATCTAAATCATAGTTTTGCATTTCTAGGAGCAAGAGTTTCATGCAATAGTCAAAGATGTTCAAAGCTCCACTGCAAAAATTGCATGGGTACAATGTTTTGCCCCCCGTTCATTATTGAAAGTTTGGTTTATCTTTAATTGTCATACCATATCATAATGCAAATTAAAATTATATATAAATACTTTGAACGACTTGAATGCTTAAGTTGCTTTTGTTTCTTTATCACTGTGATTAAATATACCTTCTGCAAAGTTCGTGTCGACAAGTGCTTGCCTGTAATCCCTTATAAGCCAGTGTTTGATCATATTTAATTACCGTCACCCATAATTACCGAACAGAAATGTCCAGCTTTGTTTCCGAGCCATGCACATCGACACGCCCCGAAATTACCTGACCTTATAACCCCTCATTTTCCTGCCTAATATTCTCCGACGCTGGCGGAGAGTCATATAATTAGTGTGTCTATTGCGAACCCTGAAGTGAAGCTTGTGCGAAATGGGCCAAAGGGGTCGAGAAGGTCCGAGTATAACAGTTATGGAGCGTAGATCTATAAAGCTTAAAGCTGATATAGTTTTGCCAACAATCATAACGTGAGTCAAACGACTACAAAAGAACTAAATCGACAATGGATGTGGTTGGCCACTTCAAAGGAGAATGGTTTAGTATTATTTATGAAGTGCCGTCACAACATGAGTAGCATAAAGCAACTTTCATTGTCGTCTTAATAATACATCGTTATTCTTTTATTTCTTCATACCAGGGCTGTGGAGTCGATCGGTGTTCAGGTAACTCAGACTTCGACTCTGACTCTCCGGAATCGACTCCGACTCCGACTCCGAAAACGACTTCGACTCCCACTCCGAAATTGGCTCCAGCCTTTAATTAACGGATACTTTTATAGCCACAAGAAGAAGCCACCCACAGAAGAAAAAAGAGCATTTCAAGATTGAAGCTCAATTAATGGAAAATATAGTAGCTAAATTGAATATATAGACATTGTTTGACCAATAACATTATATTTTAAGACCCCGGAAGTCCAAAAATAGGAAGTAGCCAGGTCTTGTGGCAATCCTACCAACCGCATGAATATTAAGCAATAATTGAATGTCATAGTTATGAATTTGACAACGCTTAACTTGCCAAGGACTATACGTCCTTTTCATATTATTGTTTGCATCCAAATTGACTTCTCGTGATCGTTGCTTAAATTTCTCGGGGGTGACATTTTGGATCTGCATCCGAAGACACACACTAGGTTCTACTTCGCCCACCGTGGTACACATCTCATGATTGAAAATCATTAACTCCCGCCCTACAGGGGGGGGGGGGCTGCCAGCACCACCAGAGGTTTTTTCTTCCATAACTTTTTACACATGCGGCGCATCTTGATGAAATTTTATATAGCTGAGTTTACAACACTTCTACGTATGTTTTAAACATTTGGTTGAAATTGGATAAGTAGTTTGGGAGATATTCATGTTTGGATGACGTCATGTTGGTGGAGAAACGATAAATATTTGACAAATCGTAGAAAACATAGTTTCAAAGGAAATTGCAAACGCAATTCACCAAACATACCAAATGGCATTCTCTTTAAAATGGAAATATCGGATTTTCAACATTTTGGGTTTTTGACCCTTAAAATAAATAAAAAAATGGAAAACTGCACACAAAATCAAAGTTTTCGAGATATTAGAAAAACCGGAATATGTGTGAGAGAACTGAGTATGGACAATACCCATACCAAATTGCAAAGTAATATCTTCATTTTTAACTGAGTGATGGCTCCCTAAATGTAAGAAACTGATGACGACATTTTTTTAATAACTTTTTTTGACCTTTTTTTGACAAGATTCGAACAAATAATTACGTTTTCTGTATTTGTGAGCCAAAACTGGTCTAGGAACATGCCTTTTCATTTACATTTATCGATTTCTAATTTTTAGGTTTTCTGAAGAGCAAAATCGCTGTTCTGGACGTGGTAAATCCAAGGTCATTCACTTGACTGGAAGGTTATCCGTTGACCCCGAAACCTAAAATCGCATACTTTTATATTCCTCTAATGACAGGCAACATGCTGGTACTTACCGCATTGCTCTAAATTGCTTGGTTTAGAAGTTAACAGGGGGCCTGTCAGCCCCCCCCCCACCCCCCGTAGGGCGAAGGTGAAAAAGCTACCGTAGGGCGAGGGTTAAATGGCAAGGGAATCGAAGCAAACAAAGTCGAAAGGGCATCATTTTTGTTATTCATCGCCACGGTGGTCCACTGAAATTCACCTGAAATATACTTTGCTCATGCGCTGCCCATGACTGACAGCCGGAGTCGGCGTTGACAAAATTTTACCCACTCCGACTCCGACTCCGCAGCCCTTCTTCATACACAACAGAACAACATTAAAGCTATTGAAATGACCCAAGACAACAATACAATGGAATTCACGTTGTCCCGACTATACCATATCCGTAAAATGAAAATGCATACATTCGTTTTAACCTATAAATGTAATCTTTACCCATTACCCCTTTACCATTTTTTTGAATGTTATATTTCCACTTTCGCCTTGTCTCGTCGTGTCATACCTCCCCTCGTTACGTCATACCCCACCTGGTTACGTCATACCTCACCTGGTTACGTCATACCTCACCTGGTTACGTCATACCGCACCTGGTTCGTCATACCGCTCCTGGTTACACCATACCGCACCTAATTACGTCATACCTCAACTGGTTACGTCATACCGCAACTGGTTACGTCATACCTCACCTGGTTACGTCATACAGCACCTGGTTACGTCATATGACACTCTTCCGCAACTTCTTCCGCAGGTGATGCGCCCCCCTTCTTCCCCTCGTGGAGCTGCCACTGCCACCGTCGGCGGACTATGCGATCATCGGAGTATCGATTGTGGGCGCGTCGCTTGGGGCTATAAAAACCAGGTTTGACCGCCTTCGGGGCAGGTGAGTCGTGAGGCGCCATCACCCGCTTCCGGTCCGGATGACACAGCGCAGGGGCGGAGTCAGGCGAGGTAATTTTGGAGGCGATAGCGCAGGGGCGGAGTCAGGGAAGAGGTTTGGGCGGAATATTTTCTCTTCTGGGAAACTTGAGGAGGAAACTTGAAACAAAGTTTTCGAGTTTTCAGTCAACTATTTCGATGAATGTATGGTAAGTAGCGTAATTATAAGTACTGGCATTTGTAGATGAAATCGGTCTATTTTAGGATATAATTTGCCGCTTCATATGCGCATTGTGAATGTGATGACAAGCAGCACCATTCTCCTGGTGATGATAAACAGCACCATTCTGCTGGTGATGACAAGCAGCACCATTCTGATGGTGATGATAAACAGCACCATTCTGCTGGTGATGACAAGCAGCACCATTCTCCTGGAGATGACAAGCATCACCATTCTGCTGGTGATGACAAGCAGCACCATTCTCCTGGTGATGACAAGCAGCACCATTCTGCTGGTGATGACAAGCAGCACCATTCTCCTGGTGATGACAAGCAGCATCATTCTACTGGTGATGACAAGCAGCACCATTCTCCTGGTGATGACAAGCAGCATCATTCTGCTGGTGATGACAAGCGGCACCATTCTGCTGGTGATGACAAGCAGCACCATTCTCCTGGTGATGACAAGCAGCACCATTCTCCTGGTGATGACAAGCAGCACCATTCTCCTGGTGATGACAAGCAGCACCATTCTGCTGGTGATGACAAGCAGCACCATTCTCCTGGTGATGACAAGCAGCATCATTCTGCTGGTGATGACAAGCGGCACCATTCTGCTGGTGATGACAAGCAGCACCATTCTCCTGGTGATGACAAGCAGCACCATTCTGCTGGTGATGACAAGAAGCACCATTCTGCTGGTGATGACAAGCAGCACCATTCTGATGGTGATGACAAGCAGCACCATTCTCCTGGTGATGACAAGCAGCACCATTCTGATGGTGATGATAAACAGCACCATTCTGCTGGTGATGACAAGCAGCACCATTCTCCTGGAGATGACAAGCATCACCATTCTGCTGGTGATGACAAGCAGCACCATTCTCCTGGTGATGACAAGCAGCACCATTCTCCTGTTGATGACAAGCAGCACCATTCTGCTGGTGATGACAAGCAGCACCATTCTCCTGGTGATGACAAGCAGCATCATTCTGCTGGTGATGACAAACGGCACCATTCTGCTGGTGATGACAAACAACACCATTCTCCTGGTGATGACAATCAGCACTATTCTCCTGGTGATGACAAACGGCACCATTCTGCTGGTGATGACAAACGGCACCATTCTGCTGGTGATGACATGCAGCACCATTCTCCTGGTGATGACAAGCAGCACCATTCTGCTGGTGATGACAAGCAGCACCATTCTCCTGGTGATGACAAACGGCACCATTCTGCTGGTGATGACAAACAACACCATTCTCCTGGTGATGACAATCAGCACTATTCTCCTGGTGATGACAAACGGCACCATTCTGCTGGTGATGACAAACGGCACCATTCTGCTGGTGATGACATGCAGCACCATTCTTCTGGTGATGACAAGCAGCACCATTCTGCTGGTGATGACAAGCAGCACCATTCTCCTGGTGATGACAAGCAGCACCATTCTCCTGGTGATGACAAAGAGCATCATTCTGCTGGTGATGACAAGCAGCACCATTCTGCTGGTGATGACAAGCAGCACCATTCTGCTGGTGATGACAGGCAGCACCATTCTGCTGGTGATGACAAGCAGCACCATTCTGCTGGTGATGACAAGCAGCACCATTTTGCTGGTGATGACAGGCAGCACCATTCTCCTGGTGATGACAAGCAGCACCATTCTGCTGGTGATGACAAGCAGCACCATTCTGCTGGTGTCTATCAGAGACGGTATTCAATGCTAGATTATTATTGATATCATCATTAGATTGTCGATTGTTTTGTCTTGTTGTTGCTTGTCGCTTGTCGTCAATAGCTTGTCGATTGGTTTGTTAACCCGACATTTACTGAGGTCTCGGCAGAACGCCATTGACTGGGGGGGGGGGGGCGTTAAACGCCCCCTGGTTATCTTCCGAGCCATTGATCACAGCGAGACGCACCAGCCGGCAATCGAAAGCTATCAATGAGACGCATCTAAAGCATACTCAATAATGTCAAATTGAGGTCAAATTTCAGGTCACAGTTAGGTCAAAGGTCAAAATCGACGTATTTGAATTTATGGGCCATACTTTCCATCCAAAGGCTTCGATTACGACCATAATCACCCAAAGTGTTGCCAAATGTATGATACACATCCCGCATGAGCTACAGTGAAATTGTTGACCAAGGTCAAGGTCAAGATCAGGTCACAAAAGGTCACTATGCTCAAAATATCTACGAAAGTCATGCAACACATGTTTTATGAGTTATTTTCGACGTATAATTCGATAGTGGTAGTAATTTTACCACCCGACTTCATTTATGTGAAGTTAATGTCAAGTTCAGGACAAGTTCAGGTCACTGAAGGTCACAAAATTTAATTGATAAGTCTAAATACAAAAGGCATGTTTCTAGACCAGTTTTGTCTCAGAAACACAGTGGTGTCATTGATTTGTCTGTATCTGGTCAAAAAAGGGGGAAATGTTGTTTTTTGTAATATGACGCCATGAGTTGCCCATACCCATAAGCCATGTCAGTCAAAAATGGTGATATCATTCTGAAATATGGTATGGTAGTTTCCCTTATGTGGTTCCATGACATATATTCCGGCTTTTTGAATATCTTTGAGAGAGAGAAAAAATTGTGGGCATTTTCCCGCAATCAAAAGATGTTTGACTTTTTGGGGTCCAAAACCGAAATTTCCGAAATTCCGAAATAGCCATGTTGTCGCCCTTATCATGTGCCATCTTTTGACGTTTTTGGATTGCATTTTTTTTTTTCTAGTAGTGACTATATTATAAGAAAATGCGGTAGAATAGAGAGCACATACACATGCACATATGACATACACACACACACGACACACCATGATGGGTCCCTGAAAACATGTATCACATGTATCAGAGGCCGACACGCCGCTCGCTAAAGCCTAAACCCGACCGTCGATGGCCGAGTAAAAGAGGATGTAGCCGGCCGGGCTCTGCACGGCACTGCTGTTCAGCTGGTGCACCTCTTGGTCGTCGAACTTGTGCCAGCGGCTCGAGTTGAGGCATCTACAGAAGGCCGTGTAGTGTCCGCTCTCCATCGATCCGGAGTGGTTCACTACGCCGTAGAGGTGGTACTTGTGGTGACGGTATGGCGCCTCCTGGTTGAGGACGTGAGGCGACATGTCCAGGTTTTCCAGCGGGAATTGCAAGTTTGACTGGTTTTTCCGCCAGAGGCCATCGTTGCAAAACCTCTGTATATGAATGATGAGCACGGGCGGCAGGCGCCAGATGTCAAGCCGCTTGGTGGCCTCAGTGCTGCTCTTGCATTTTGGACACGTCCAGCCGCTGATGGTGTCCCCAGCCATGTAAAGCTCGATGCACTCGTACAGGGAACTGCAGCTCGGTTTGGCAGGCATAGGTACGGAGAGGTGTGAGAACGTCTCGAACTTGGTCGATTGGTGGCCACAGCACGAGCACCGCAACGTCGACTTGTGCTGGCCCCAGAGAAGGTTCAGGATGAACGAACGGTTGCTGCCCTTGAAATCGTCCCACGCAAGCTTAGCAGCGCGCGCGTCCGGCACACCATCGTTCTTCTGCTCCTTGAGCGGTTGTTTGCGGTGCACCTCGCTCAAGTCATCTTGCAGAAAATCTAGCAGGTGCAGGAGGAACTCGTGCGCGTCCTGCTGCGCCGAGCCGCGGAAGCGCGCGTGGTGTCGGCCTATCACATCTTTCAGGTCGTGCAGCGCCACTGATCTGTAGTGGCCACTCCAGAGGACCTTGAAAGCAGCTGCCAGCTTCTGGGCCACCTCGCCGCGTGACAGCTCACCATCGTGATTGATGCAGTCCTGGTGAAACTCGGCGAAGAAGTTGTTGAGGTCCGGCGTGTTGTTGATGCACTGCACCACAGCGTTCAAGTAGCAGGTGTTGCCCAGATTTTTGAGGCCGGTTAACGCCGAAGCTGGGAGTGGTGACCGCATTCCTTTTGAACCAGGTTCCAGTTCAGAGTTTTTGTATTCTGCTTTCTTAGCTGTAGCCTTCATCGCTGCAACTATATAAAATGCAATGTAGCTTGGATATATTGCATTTTCTCCAAATATGGCATTTGTACGGTATGTTACATTTTAGCTGATTTTGGTGTAAAACTCGAGTGTAGTGACTAAATTCGATATAACTCGAAAATATTGGACGAAATTGCTTTACAGAAGACGTAAACGTGATTTCGAAGAAGGTACCCGAAGTTTCACGTTGATAGCGCTATTGATTTTTGAGCTATTACGAAAATTCATCAGGGGGGGGGCGTTAAACGTCCCCCCCCCCCCCCCCCCCCCCCCCCCCAGTCAATGGCGGGTTAAAGGGAATAGTCCACCTTGGTATGGTATAAACCAATCCGGTATAAACCAGCCATCTGGTTTAAAGGGAATAATCCACTTTAACATGGGGTTTAGAACTGATATAGCAGAATTGTAGCTTGGATATAAACAAAAAATCATATGATCCACGGTTCGTTTATCCCAA
The DNA here is from genome assembly GCA_036785665.1 of Chirona hameri. Taxonomy (NCBI): domain Eukaryota; kingdom Metazoa; phylum Arthropoda; class Thecostraca; order Balanomorpha; family Balanidae; genus Chirona; species Chirona hameri. The sequence goes on from JAXIVJ010013116.1 coordinate 8,871, forward strand.
AACTCTACCTCAACGGCTCTAGTGCAGATTTTCGAACGACCCGCCGTGGTTTATACCAGATAGATGGTTTATGCCAGATTGGTTTATACCAGAACAGTTGGACTATTCCATACCAGATTACTCGTTTATACCAGACTGGTTTATACCAGACCAAGGTGGACTATTCCATACCAGATGGCTGGTTTATACCAGATTCGTGTATACCAGACCAAGGTGGTATATTCCCTTTAATGCACCATTTACAAGACATCACATCAACGATGATAAAGCGCCAGTGGCAATGCAGGTCACGCAGGCATTCTATTCACAGCACAACAAGACGCTTAAAAAAGCATCATGCCCACAACTAACGTCAATGTAGCGGAAATACTATATTTAGTCCCCGGAATAGCAAATAAGCCTCCTTTCAGTCACACTCCACAATGGCAGTCCAGGCCATATTCCGCAGCTCTCAGACATTATTCCGCAGAAATGCTTCAGGCCATATTCCGCAGCTCTCAGGCATTATTCCGCAGCAATGTTCCAGGCCATATTCCGCAGCTCTCCGACATTATTCCGCAGAAATATTTCAGGCCATATTCCTTAGCTCTCAGGCATTATTCCGCAGAAATGCTTCAGGCCATATTCCTTAGCTCTCATGCATTATTCCGCAGAAATGCTTCAGGCCATATTCCGCAGCTCTCAGGCATTATTCCGCAGAAATGCTTCAGGCCATATTCCGCAGCTCTCAGGCATTATTCCGCAGCAATGTTTCAGGCCATATCCTTAGCTCTCAGACCTTATTCCGCTGAAATGTTTCAGGCCATATCCTTAGCTCTCAGACCGTATTCCGCAGAAATGTTTCAGGCCATATTCCGCAGCTCTCAGACCTTATTCCGCAGAAATGTTTCAGGTCATATTCTGCAGCTCTGAGACATTATTCCGCAGAGATGTTTCAGGCCACATTCCGCAGCTCCCCGTCCTGCCTACTCACGCTGTAGCTGCGAGTTGACATAACTCGATATAATTCTATATAATTCGATATACCCTCCGCTGTCGCAGCCGTGCCACGCCGCGACCTCTTCCTAATGAAACCGGTCACCAAAAAAACTCCCTCGGCGCCCCAGGTCCCTCGGCTATCTCAGCCAATGATGTTGTCCCCGGCTCCGGAGGTGGCGGACTCTCAGCCAATGATGTCGTCCCCGGCTCCGGAGGTGGCGGACTCTGAGAGGCGCGGATTCTGTGTTGGGTCAGAGGAGAGGAGTGGAAAGCCTTCGTGTGGGTGATGATTTCGCCGAGCTGTGGCGGATTCAACAATATATTATTTTCTTGTGATGGCGGTGAAGTGGCTTTTTTTTATCTGGTGACAGTGGGCGGCATGTTAGTCATAAACAAGAGATACTCGATTGCTGTTCTGACATTGTCTCTCATTCCAGCCTGCATCTTCGTTTAGCTTTTACAGGTGTCTTTTGGGACTTAACCCGCGCGGCGCTGGGGGGGTAAATTTTACCCCCCTCCCGGATATTCTCCATAACTTGCAAACTATGACAGATATCGAAATGAAACTTGCAGTACCTTATGGTGCATCAATTCTACATCTTGTGTTACAATTTTATTGAAATTCGTTAGAATTTTGAGGAGATAATGACGTTTTAGTGACGTCATGTCATGTCATTTTTGGTGAAAAAAACGTTAAATGTTTGAAAAATCGTAGAAAATAGCGTGTTGATGCAAATTGCAAAAAAGGCGTAAAAATAAATTAAATAACATTGTCTTTAACATGGCTATCTCAGATGTTGAAAATTTTGGGTTTTTGATCCCCAAAAATGCAAAAAACTGATTTTTGGGGGGAAATTTCCACAAAAGTTTTTTGTTTGAAGTTTTTCAAAAAACCGGAAGATATATTAGAGAACCGAGTATGAACGATGTTCAAACCAAATTTCAAAGCAAATACTTTATTTTTGACGGACTTATGGCTCTCTAAGAATAAGTATCTCATGACTTCATTTTTTTTAATTACGTTTTTTGGCTTTTACTGACCAGATACAGACAAATAAATGCCACCACTGTATTTCGAAGACAAAACTAGTCTAGAAAAATGCAATTTGTATTTAGATTAATCAATTTCAAAGTTTGACCTTATTGTGACCTGACCTTGACCTGAGGGCGATTATATGGTGTCAGGCTGTAAAAATGGCTGCTTCTATCGAATTATACGTGTAAAATAACCCATACAACATGTGTCGCATGGCTTTCATAGACCTGTGACCTTTTGTGACCTGACCTTGACCTTGACCTTTGCTTAAAATCTCACTTTTACTTATGCGGGAGATGCAATATACATTTGGGAGCACTTTGTGAGATAATAGTTGCAATACAAGGCTTTGGATGGAAAGTATAGCCCAAAAACCCAAATACTTAAATTTTGACACTTGACCTGACTGTGACCTGACATGTGACCTTATGTTAATAATTTCGGGCATGTGTTAGATTCTTCTCACTGAGAGATTTCGATCGCCGCCTTGTACGTCTCGCTGCGGTTATTGGTTCGGAAGATACGAGGGGGGGGGGTAAAATTTACCCCCCAGCACCGCACGTTCGGATGGAGACCCCAGCGCCGCGCGGGTTATATGTCTCTTCAGTGAATGTATATTCATACACCGAACGAATTGCGCATATTTCTGGTTTATAATATGGGTGCTCAAAAATATGCACTAACTGAGGCCCTCTCAGGCCGACATAGAACCCCTCAGGCCGACGAAGAGCCCCTCCGGCCGAACAAAAGCTCCTCAGCCAGACCAAGGGCCCCCTCAAGTCGGCCGAGGTTCCCTCATGCCGATGGAGGGCCCCTAGAGTCGATCGAGGGCCCCTCAGACCGACTGAGTTCCCATCCAGGCCGACCGAGGCCCCCTCCCAGGCCGATAGAGGCCCTATCAGGCCGACAGAGACTCCCCCAGGCCGACAAAGGGTCCCTCAGGACGAAGAAGAGCTCCTCAAGCCGACCTGGCCCCCTCAGGCCGAGCAAGACCCCTCAGCCCTCAAGCCAGCCAAGGTTCCCTCAAGCCAACCGAGGACCCCCTAGTCGACAGAGGGCCCTCTCAGACCGACCAGGCCGACTGAGGTCCCCTCGGGCTGGTAGGGGAACCGTCAGGCTGAACTCCTCAGGCCTCCTCAGGCCAACTGGGACCCCCTCAGGCGGGCGGACGGAGGACTCCACCAACTCGACGGAATGCTCTATCAGGCCAACCGAGGCCCCTTATGCCGACTGAGGCCCTACCAGGCCGACAAAGGGCCCCTCAGGCCGACAAAGGGCCCATCAGGCAAACAAAGAGCCCCTCAATCCGAACAAAAGCTCATCAGGCCGACCAAGGGCCCCGAGGTTCCCTCAAGCCGATGGACGGCCCCTAAAGTCGACCGAGGGCCCCTCAGACCGACCGAGTTCCCATCCAGGCCGACAGAGGCTCCTCCAAACTGACAGAGGCCCCCCAGGCCGACAAAGGGTCTCTCAGGCCGAAGAAGATCTCCTTAGGCCGAAGAGCCCCTCAGGTCGACCGTTCCCCCTCAGGCCGACCAAGGGCCCCTCAAGCCGGCCGAAGGCCCCCTAGTCGACCGAGGGCCCCCTCATGTCGACCAGGCCGACTGAGGCCCCCTCAGGGCAGCAGGGGAACCTTCAGACCGATTTCCGAACAATGCCTCCTCAGGCCGACTGGAAGCCCCTCAGACGGACGAAGTCCTGAATGTATACTATGGTATACAAAGAAGGAAGTGCTGAAACCCTAAATGTGCACTATAGTATACAAACGAGGAAGTGACGAAGGCCTGAAGGATACTATAGTATACAGATGAAACTGAAAGTAGCATTGTTCATTGCTCAGGCACAAGCAATGTGTCTATTTAGGTAAGACAGATATTCTGCTAATCTACATGTGAACAAAAATGGCTACATCTGTACGACAGATTAAATGCAAAATCCTTCGAACAAAAATGTTGTCCAGAGTCCTGATGTGTACTACAATATACAACCGAATTCTACACCGTTTTAGAGAAAATAAGAAAAATCTGCAGCCATCGTTATTGCTTATTGTTCAACGTTACTTCAATGCCAGTGAAGGCACACAGCATATCTGACCAGTAATTGCTGACTTTACCAAACATCAAACTGGGATTGCAGGAGACTCGCCTGCACGCGTTCGCCGGGCCGCCATGACGAAATCGAAAGGGCTCTGGTGGCAGAGTTTTGATATGCAAGTGTCACTTTCGACACCAGGTGACCGATATTGAATCAATTGACGGCATAGATGTCTCTGGCGCAGTCCCCAAGAAAGAAATGGGATCGCAAAGCCTTTCAACTCATGTATACTATAGTGCACAAGTGGATCCAAGAGGTTGTAAAGCTGCAACCAGAGCTCTCTTCGTCCTAGGAGTACGTTTTACACACCTCATCGAAATTCACGATTTATGCAGGTTCTGCTCTAACTTCAAGGAGTTCAAGTCATACCTGAGTAAAACAAAACATTAATACGTTTGCATTTTTGTCACCATTCGTCACCACCTGCAGAGTGACGTCACCACCTGCAGAGCCACCCCAGACTACAGAGAGAACTCTCGCGTGTTCCTAGCTCGGAAAAAGGCCGGGTGCACTTCGCTTCACTAGGTGCTCTAGGAGACCTATGCCGGCTTCTCACTTAAGCGGACACCACATTGTCTTTCTTTGACTTCTTTCTTTGACTTTCATTGACTTTCTGATTGGCGCAGAAATTGTTAGGAGGTGACCTTTACTCCTCTGCACCGCGCACAGCTCTACTAAACGCTGGCCGGCTGCTATACATTCGTTTATCATGAGATTGATACCTGTTTTTAGTGAATATTTAAATGTAAAGCAAATGTAACAAAATGTCGCATGTTGCTACATTTACTTTGAAGCACAACACATGACACATTGGTGCTGAGAGATGAGGTTTACTTTCCCTCCGATGTGAATTTCAAGTTCGTTGGTGATTCATGTGCATAGAATATTTTTATCTCTAGTATTCTATTATTGCTGCACAAATTTAGCATTGATTATCAATGAGAATTGCATCGTTGAAGCCTTTCTTACCATCATGCTAACATTGATCAATCATGGTAAGGATTATTACCATGTTGTTAAGCTTCGTTACCACTTCGGTACGTGCTCTTCATGCCCACGTACCACTTTCATCTTTATTTCCGCTTGCTATGAGCCCGAATTCCATCTTGTTTTCTTCCGGTTCTCTGAACGTCTACGCCAGCTAGCCAACCGGAAATTGTTTTCATTCCGTCAGCTATTTGCTTTTGGAGGCACGCGTGGGTTGCGTTGCATTTCAGCACCCACGTGCCGGGCCACTTCGTTTGTGGTAGCCTGTGCAGGCCCGATGGCTCCCTGGGTACAGATTCTCCCGGCCTAATTTTGGTCTGTCTGCGGTCCAAAGTCATGGAAGAGGGCTGGCTTTGTCGGACCGGAAATGGCATGGCTCTGCCGCTAGTGCGATGTGGCTAAGAAATGTTCAATCGCAATCCACTTGCGATAACACATTCTTAAAGAGTGCATCGTTACAGTTCAGAAGACGAAAAACTATGATGGGGCTTACGGCAATAGTACCAGGCGAACTAAGGTTGGTATAAACAAGTACATATTTACCATTCAATTATTGGAGAGTTGAACTTACGACTTAATATGCTTACGCGTTCGAATGTCTTATAAGGAACCTGTAACGAACAATGTAACGCAGAACACGTTTAAGGATAGTATGTTATAATTATAATTAGTTAGAAAATTGTCGAATATTACGTGTGTTTTTGGAATATTTCTGGATTTGTATGCTATTCTTCATATCGTCATAAGTCTTATGGTAGGTTGGTGAAATACAATACAATGTATCATGTTCAATATTTATTGTTTTCACCACCTTTCGGTAGCAATCGTCTGATAATGGCAACCGTTAAGCCGGCATTGACTGGGGTCTCAGCAGAACGCCATTGACTGAGGGGGGTGAATGCCCCCCCCCTGGTTATCTTCAGAACCAATGATCGCAGCGAGACGCACAAGGCTAATGCTTTTTCATTTCCGTTCTGATACCTATCACAATCCTTCGCTTTGCAGAACGACCTCCCGCGGTGTCCAGTGACGTCACAGAGAGGCCTGTGACGTCAGTGAAACAGCAGACACGTGGCGGGAGCTGAAACCGCCGCCGTCCCGTCGAGTCCCGCCGTCCCGCCGGCAGCGCCGGGGTCATCGGATTTTTGGACGTCCGCCGTCGGTGCTCGCCGATTGGCTCGAGGTCAAAGTAAAGTGCGGACCGCGAGCGTTAGCCGGAAGGCACGTGTCGCTTCCCTGCGGGGGGAGCTGGGGTAATGTTCCCAACGATATTTCTACGAGAGAGGGGAAGGGGCAGGCGTATTGTTTCTTACGATATTTCTGCGAGGACCTGTCTGTAATGTTTGCAGGGAGGTTTTTGCGGGAGGGCATGATGTTATGTTTTCAATGATATTTCCGCGGAGGGGGGGGGGAGGATGGTTGCTATGTTTCCAACGATATTGGGAAGCAGGTGTAATTTTCCCAACGATATTTCTGCGTGGTGGGCTATGGTGCAATTTTTCCGAAAATATTTAAGCGGAAGAACTGGTACAATGTTTCCAACGATTTTTGTTCTGTTGTTTTGTCTTACTAGTGCTGTTTCAAGCAAGCGGCTTCTCCAAGGAATTAATTGTGCATTCACACAATGCAGTTATTTTGCGTCCCCATGTATTTTCAGTATACCTTGGATCGACTGGATCTACGTAGATCGTAGTCTCCTTTAAACAAGCTTAACTAATTGTTTCCCGGAATTCTCCTCTCATCATTTAATGTCGATATTTAACTTAATTAAACTGCTGTTTGCCGTGCCTCAGATGTAAGACACGCACACATCTACTGTTTATACTGTCGCGCTGGAGTTCCTCATCAACTGTGTACCGTATAAACACTGTTTCTCAATGGCAGGAGGGCGGATGAATATCTACGTCAGTGTATGTGCCGTAAATATAGGCTGGAGTGTGTCTCAAATGACGGCGTCGTAAATTCAGGCTGGCGTATTTCTCTGTTGCCAGTGCCGGTGACAAGATCTGCGAAGTCAGACAACCAGAACCGCAATGATAAACAATGACCTAGCTAATGTGCAAGTTAGATGTTGCGCTGCTGGGTGTAGGATAGGGTGCTCCCAACACAGGCCAAGTGTTTCGGTTAGTTAAGCAGAAGGCCTGACTGTGATGACATGACAATAAATCCATATGCGAAGCGAAATTGTTTTGTTTCAAAATCAGAAGTACGTGATTCTGAAATTGGAAACATGCTAAATCTGGAAAAGTAATGTTGAAAACAATGACAGCGACCAAAAAACGTGCGCATTAATCAAAACAGGAAAGGCAAATAATGCATAATGTATAGGTATATCACTAGAGTTACGCTACTTGTATCCCATTTACCTCTCCTCTCTCCTCTCTCCTCTCTCCTCTCTCCTCTCTCCTCTCTCCTCTCTCCTCTCTCCTCTCCCCTCTCTCCTCTCTCCTCTCTCCTCTCTCCTCTCTCCTCTCTCCTCTCTCCTCTCTCCTCTCTCCTCTCTCCTCTCTCCTCTCTCCTCTCTCCTCTCTCCTCTCTCCTCTCTCCTCTCTCCTCTCTCCTCTCTCCTCTCTCCTCTCTCCTCTCTCCTCTCTCTTCTCTCCTCTCTCCTCTCTCCTCTCTCCTCTCTCCTCTCTCCTCTCTCCTCTCTCCTCTCTCATCTCTCCTCTCTCCTCTCTCCTCTCTCCTCCCTCCTCTCTCCTCTCTCCTATCTCCTCTCTCCTCTCTCCTCCCTCCTCTCTCCTCTCTCCTCTCTCCTCTCTCCTCTCTCCTCTCTCCTCTCTCCTCTCTCCTCTCTCCTCTCTCCTCTCTCCTCCCTGCTCTCTCCTCTCTCCTCTATCCTCTATCCTCAGCTGTTGCGCCGTATACTCCCGCTGGCATTCGGCACAGTGGGCACAGCTTAGCGAACTTTTTGCCGCTGGCACGTGGTATATGTGTAGTCACTGAGACGCGGCGTCGTTTGCGGAGTTTTTGTATGTGGCGGGACAGGCGCCTGCGTTGACGGATGCGATTCGTATGGGGCTCCGCGAGAGATAGCGCTGGAAAAAGATGGCCTACTAATGTCATTTGCAGGCAATAATCCGTAATCGGGTGGTGTCACATAGAAGTGATGAGAACTAGTCGAAAGGAAAAGTACGCGGGGGATTGTAAAGATATCGTGCAAGAAATGTACTCTTTGTAACTTTGGCAGGGCCATATAAGGCGAAACAAAACATGTATAAAGATGAAGTCATTCACATTTTCTGATGAAAAGTACATACCGTACTAGCTTAGGCTAAATGTAGGTCAGGGATCTTTTGTAATGGAGGAGTGCAAAGCTCACCTGAGCAGAAGCTCGTTAAGTGTGCATCTTTTGACCTTCGTTGTCTGCCCATCGTTACCTCTATCTTAGCGCTAGCATTTCACGTCTGGTGTTTAGTGCTCGTGCATGATTTGTTTACCTTGTGAACCGAATATTGTCCAAACATGTGTGTTTATTCCAAACTATATAATTTTGTATCTGAATATTTTTACACTGTAGTTGCTCCTCTCTGCATATTGTTAAATTGGATGCTTCTGATGTTACGTAAGAAATAAAAGCAAACTGCTCCAAATCTCCAAACCTCCACTGGCGATGCATGCTCCTCGCCTCTCAATGGCGCTGGTATGCGTCACATAAGTCTCCCTCCATGGTATGCGCCACATAAGTCTCCCTCCATGGTATGCGCCACATAAGTCTCCCTCCATGGTATGCGCTACATAAGTCTCCCTCCATGGTATGCGCCACATAAGTCTCCCTCCATGGTATGCGCCACATAAGTCTCCCTCCATGGTATGCGCCACATAAGTCTCCCTCCATGGTATGCGCCACATAAGTCTCCCTCCATGGTATGCGCCACATAAGTCTCCCTCCATGGTATGCGCCACATAAGTCTCCCTCCATGGCATGCGCCACATAAGTCTCCCTCCATGGTATGCGCCACATAAGTCTCCCTCCATGGCATGCGCCACATAAGTCTCCCTCCATGGCATGCGCCACATAAGTCTCCCTCTAACACTGTCGCCCCACGCCCGACCGCTCGAATCCAGTCCGCTTCTGAATGGCTTCCTAAGCTGACAGTATACTATCAACGCTCTGAAAGCATGCTTCTGAAGTTGAGTGATAACGTGATGGCGAGAGTAATCGGATTTGGTAGTGGAGCGTCGACACTGAGTCCTTCAGAGGGAGCTCGTCGCTATCGGCTATACAAACGTGATGTAGCACTCAGCTACCTGAGAACAGTGTGACGTCATAACTAGCTGCCTGAGATCAGAGTGACGTCATAACTAGCTGCCTGAGATCAGTGTGACGTCATAGTGAATGTCGGTACACAATATGTCGTCTGTCATACCTAACCGCTGAACAGTAGTGTGATAGTACACCGGGCGCAGAGTCAGTTCCGTGATGTCAGTACCGCTGGTATTCTAGCTGGTGAATCGAAGCTATTTAGCCAAGATGACCATTCAGCCCCCCCCCCCCCCTCACCACTCCTCCCGGGACGCAACCGCTCTGCCCCCCCCCCCCCCCCCCCGGGACACCACCTCCCTATGGGATATCACCGCCTCTGTCCGCCTCCGCTCAGCTCTCTGACCCTGACCGTTCACTGGGGATCACTCTCTCTGCTGCTGTTCAAGTATACGGGCGCGAGCGCAGAACTTTCGCTCAGCGAGCCAGTCGCCCGAGGTGCCAAGAGCCGGGTTCTGATGCAGTTTTTACCTGCCTGGTCATAGGTCTCCGCTGAGTTTGTTACGGTTGCTGCCGTCACTGAATTTTCCGACCCGATCAGTTCAGTTCCATCACTGGTTTCCGTTCCGTTCCGTTCCGTTCCGTTCCGTTCCGTAGCTGACTTCCGTTCTACCAGCAGGTCTGTCCGCCTGACGACCTGCCTCGTAACCTGCCCTCGCCCTCGCCTCGTAACCCGCCCTCGCCGCCTCCCTTCGTGAAGCTCGCCTCGGCCCGTCGTCGCCACCGACGCAGCAGGGCGGTTCATCGGCGGGCGATCTAGGCCATCGACACCCACCGCCGCCGCCGCCCGCCGCCGCCCGCCGCCCCACCAGGTGAGCGCTGGCGGCCGCCAAGCGCCGCCCGCCGCCGCCGCCCCGGTCGCCACCCGAGCCGTCGCCGTCCGGGCCGACCTGGGACCGGCCGCCAATCGAAAGAAAACTCCGCCTGGCCCGGGTCAGGACGTGCCGACGGTCAGTCGGCCGGCTGCACTCTCCGCCCGGACACCGCCTGCAGCCGCTCCGCTCCACACCACCTGCTCCGCGGCCCCGTGGCAATCGCGAGACGATCTAGGAGAGAAGTCTGGGACAGGGCGGCTGGGATTTTTGTAGGATCTGAGTTTGTAAGGGCCAAGTGATTCGTGCGAAGTGTGCGAAGTGATTCGGACTGGGACTGCGCAGATTGCGACTGAGAGTGTGAAAGTGAAGTGAAGACGAGAGTGAAACACGCGACGTTGAGTCTACGGTGATTGTGTTGGAGCGAGACTGATTCGATTAAGACTGATTCGGACTGAGACTGATTCGGACTGAGACTGAATACTGAATCGGACTGGGACTGATTTGGACTGGGACTGATGATTCGGACTGGGACTGATTCGGACTGGGACTGATTTGGATTGTGACTGATTCGGACTGGGACTTCGCGCGGCAGAGTGCGCGACTTTGTATCTAAGGTGATTGTGTGGAAGTGAGCCTGATTCGGACTGTGACTGATTCGGACTGGGACTGGGCGAGCGGCGGAGTGCGGGTGGCAGCGGCGGTGACCCGGATCGCTCTGGCCGGGGCTTGTCTGCTCTCACGTGCGTCCGGCGCCGACGGCGGCGCGGTTTGTGCGGTTTGTGGAGAGTGTGTGGTGCGGCGCCCAGCCGGCGGCGAGTCAGTCTGCGCCCAGCGGTCGGCGAGAGAGGTCGGTGATTCTCCGCGAGAGGTGTGGAAGTGTATAGGCAGGACGAGACGGGAAGGGGAAAGTGAGCCGGGAGAAGAGGAGCCAATCACGTATGCGTGATTGGCAAAGCTGTCGTGAAAGGTTTTGACTCGACGACGCTCGATTAAAACGTGGTGTTACTAGTATGCGTTGATTCATCCACTCATCGAAGTGGACAAGTGTCCCAGTGACATGTTAAATGCATTGATAAATTAACATTAAACCATAGCTATCAATGACTCCTTAATAGCACGTGCAGTGCAGTGACTACTTCTTCTGGAGGAGCGAGTGAGGCGAGCCGAGTGAAGTGAATAACGTTCCGCGCGGCTGGCCCGCTGACGACGCGCCGCGCCGGCCTCTGACCGGACCTTGACCCACACTCACGGTGAACCCGTCAGGCAGCGCTCCCACGTGCGGCAGGCGGCACCGGCCGGCCCGGCGGGACTCCGCGGGGGACTCCGCGGGGGACTCGCCACAGCGAAAGGACAACTGGCGAGCTGAGAAACTCAGCATCGCGTGAGGACAGCTAGCAAGCTAAGGAACTCATCACGAGGGGACAGCCAGGGAGTTGAGCAACGCTAACTACGTGAGGACAGTCGGGGAGCTTTAGAGCTCACCACTGCATCAGGCAACAGCGAGAGGGGCTCACCACTCCACGAGGACAGCCTGTGAGCCAAGGAGCCATCTCAGCAGTCATGTGGTCCCCACGGTGTCAACGGTCTCGTGTGACCCATCTTCTCCCACTTCTTCTGCTGCTGGGATCCTTCTGGGAGCCGGCTGCGGCGGAGAAGTTTCTGATGGGGTACCTGACTGGATCGGAGCGGAGAGGAAGCGACCAGGAGTACCCTCGGCCAGGACGGACCATTTCTGGCGCCATCAACCTGGCCATGCACGAGATCGCCACACTGAAGCCGCTCGTTGGTGGTAAGTAGCCAGTGATATAGCCAGTGATATCCAGTAATAGCCTGTGATGTGTAAACTGGCTCGCAATCTGGCTGTATCCTAGCCTGAGTAGCTGAGGCGCCCTAAAGCTCAAATCATAATCATCTGGCTGTATCAGTGAATATTTTATAGGTATTTTGTTATGGATCTGATCGATATGTTAGCAGGGAAATCCAAGGACAGGCGGGGATGCGGGCATGTGTTTTACATTCGATATGCTTACATTATAGCTTGAGTGATAAGTTGTGATCATAAGGTATGCAATACTGTGACATATCACATATGGACCGTATCCCCCATCATGCCGATACAACCCAATCCTGGCTGATTGTATGCGGATGGTTAAAAGAGCACGCTCTCGAATGATCGATCGTTTCCCGCGCGACGTCCCGATGATGCTCAGAGAACGGGAACTGGTCAAGGAAGAAGCGCCGTTCATAAATGCAGTTCCCAAGTCGTTGTTGACATTGTGTCTTCGGGGTCAATCCATCGTACGTTCAAACTTATGCTGGATTTACCCAGAATGTAACGATTTGTTGCCGCGTGCGTGTGCGTGCAAAAAAAATCTACGCACGCGCTGAACAGACACATGCAGTGTGAAATGGCTGAAGAACACGAATCGGCGTAAAAATGCGAAGTTTCGTGTCATCGCGGTTCAAAGGTCGTCAACTTTCAGTGGATTGGTAAGCATGAAAAGCATCGAAGTTACATGCGCCGCATTTCATACTTTTCAGTGATGACAGCTTGTGCGTTGTAACACGATTACAATAGTCGTTTGTATGTAAAAGATATAGGAACATATTTTGAGCTGCATCTTTTGCCTTGCGAATAGGTAAACATGATTAGGAAATTGCCATATGATAAAGAAATGTAAAATGTTTAAGGCGGATACAAAACAATGAAGGAGAAATTAAACAACCTTGAATCACCCTTGCACACATTCAAGCGAATCATGCATATACAACGTAAATGTAAAGTTAACTCCATTCCGCCAACAGAAATCGGGTGGCTTACTTGTTCATACTAAGCACTGCACAAGCACCAAGCACCAATCACAAGCACCAATCACCAATCACAAGCACCAATCACCAATCACAAGCACCAAGCACCAATCACAAGCACCAAGCACCAAGCACCAATCACAAGCACCAAGCACCAATCACAAGCACCAAACACCAATCACAAGCACCAAGCACCAATCTCAAGCACCAAGCACCAATCACAAGCACCAAGCACCAATCACAAGCACCAAGCACCAATCACAAGCACCAAGCACCAATCACAAGCACCAAGCACCAATCACAAGCACCAAGCACCAATCACAAGCACCGAGCACCAATCACAAGCACCAAGCACCAATCACAAGCACCAAGCACCAATCACACAGATTCCAAACAAGCACCAAGCACCAATCACACAGATTCCAAACAAGCACCAAGCACCAATCACAAGCACCAAGCACCAATCACCAATCACAAGCACCGAGCACCAATCACAAGCACCAAGCACCAATCACAAGCACCAAGCACCAATCACAAGCACCAAGCACCAATCACAAGCACCAAGCACCAATCACAAGCACCAAGCACCAATCACAAGCACCAAGCACCAATCACAAGCACCAAGCACCAATCACAAGCACCAAGCACCAATCACAAGCACCAAGCACCAATCACAAGCACCAAGCACCAATCACAAGCACCAAGCACCAATCACACAGATTCCGCATGCGTATGTTTTTTTTCTTCTCTCAAACGCGCGCATTCAGTACCGCGCGTCGTAGGGACATGTCGCTGTACCTTCATGCAGATGTCACTCATGACAGGTGTCTCGTGCAGTATGCCGACGACGTGCAGATCGCAGTGTTCGGGAGGCCCCGTGACAGTGATGCGCTGGTCAATAGTCTCGAGCGGAATCTTGCTGCCCTATCACTCTGGTTCCGGAAGAATGGGATGAAAGTAAACGCAAACAAAACACAGCTAATAGTCTTGGGAACATGTCAAAATCTACGTATGATGCCTCAGATACAAGTTGAGTTTATGGGTGCCATGGTCGTAGGGTCTCGTACTGTCAAAAATCTTGGCGTAGTTTTTGACCAGAATATGACATTCTCGGCGCATGTTGACGACGTTGTGCGGCGATGTACCGGCTTACTCTGCGGACTGAGCCACAGTAGGCACAGTCTCCCGCGTGATACGCTTCACACCATTGTACAGGCGCTCGTTGTATCAACCTTACGATACTGTATCAGTGTGTATGGTGTATGCGGCATCACACAAATGGCACGGCTGCAGAAAATGCTTAACTTTGGCGCACGAGTCATCTCCGGCCGTCGTAAGTACGATCACATCAGTGACGTGCTGAAAGACCTGAATTGGTTGACGGTGGGAAATCTGCACCAGTACCATTCGCTGACTTTGTTAAAACAAATTGTGTCCGCCGGCCAGCCAGAGTCGCTGTACAGTAGCCTGGTGACTCGCGGCGATATTCACCACCGCGTGACCAGACAGGCCGACCGGCTGGACAGACCCGTGATACGCACAGACTCGGGACGACGCCGCTTTCTGTTTTCAGCCGTCACAGCTTACAACGCTCTGCCGCAAAGTCTCCGCGATATGGGTCCGCGGCGCTTTAGACCCGAGCTCCGAGAGCATCTGCTCACAAAGCAGAGTGGGACTGATAATGATTAGATGTGACCGGAAGTGAGATGCAGCAGGAATGTATACATGTGTGTGTGTGTGTGTGTGTGTGTGTGTGTGTGTGTGTGTGTGTGTGTGTGTGTGTGTGCGCCTCTTGTCCTAATGTTCGTCGAATTGACTCGCCAATCAGAATAGCCATGTGTGCATGGACCGATGGCACGATGTAAATACATACATACATACATACATACCGAATATCCGCATCCTATGTGAGTCTAACTCACATAAATTGCATGATAAATTGCTTGGTATCCGATGACAGATTTGGACAATGATACCGCAGCATCTATATTTGTTCACATTTCTAGACAATTCGTTGAAGATAACGATCGTATCAAATATCCATAAGATGGTCTCATTATATCATGATTTCGCGAATATTCAAAAGCGTCTATCCTGCATACTACCGCGGCCATCACAATGTTCTTAGCATGAATACTACTCGCTCAATCAAAACCTCCCTGCAGCGACGTTACAGAACAATTCACATAATTAATTGATGATCGTAAATCGGTATCGCTCCAGCTAACTTGAGTCATTATAGTTTCAAGTTAAAGTACCTGTTATTTTGTATTCCCAAAATTGTTGATGCTGCGACATCCATTATCTTCATATTTGAGGTTCATCTTTAACATCTGTATACTGCAAACAAAAATATTATTATCTTTGCACCCTGCAAAATGCAAAGATAGCAGCTCGAGATTTATTTTAATGTTGTCAAATATGAAGATATGAAATCCTTCGAGTTTTCTCGGGCAGATAGAAATAGCACGAAACAAGCTTCGTAAGTGTCACTACAAAAAAAAACTTGTACTTTCGGCACTCGGTTTTGCTGATCACTCACTCAGCAAAGATATTCTTATCTTCCCTGGAAATCTCGAAAGACTATATATATATTGAGAGACAGCGATATCCAATGTTGCCATCCACTGTTTCCCTACATCTCGGTCTTTCCTGCGAGATCATAGGCTACTGTGTGCTCTCGTGGGTTCTTATTACGTGGGCAGTGAAGTTATGGTGATAGGATAATCCTAGCCATTGTTTATTGGTTTTGTTCTGAACATGAGGAGGCATTAACCCGCCATTGACTGGGGTCTCAGCAGAACGCCATTGACTGAGGGGGGGGGCGTTAAACGCCCCCTGGTTATCTTCCGAACCAATGATCGCAGTGAGACGCGAAAGGCGGCAATCGAAAACTCTCAATGAGATGAAGCTAAAGCATGCTAAAAATGTCAAAGGTAGGTCAAATGTCAGGTCACAGTCAGGTCAAAGGTCAAAATCGGCGTATTTGAGTTTATGGGCCATACTTCCCAGCCAAAGCCTTTGATTGCGACCAGTTTCACCCAAAGTGCTGTCAATGGTATGATACATATCCCACATGAGCTAAAGTGAGATTGTTGGCCAAAATCAAGGTTCAAATCAGGTCACAAAAGGTCACTATGCTCAAAATATCTACGAAAGTCATGCAACACATGTTTTATGAGATATTTTCCACGTATAATTCGATAGTGATAGTCATGTTACCACCTGACTTCATTTACGTGAAGTAAATGTCAATTTCAGGTCATGTTCAGGTCACCGAAGGTCAAAGTTTTAAATTGTTAAATCTAAACAAAAAAGGCATGTTGCTAGACCACTTTTGTCTCAGAAATACAGTGGTGGCATTTATTGGTCTGTATCTAGTCAATCAAATTTAAAAAACGCAATTTCAAAATATGACGTCAGAAGTTACCCATACTTTAGATGTCATAACTTATAAGTCAGTCAAAAATGGAGATATCAGTTTGAAATTTGGCATGGTAGTTGCCTAGGTATGGTTCTCTGACATATCTTCCGTTTTTTTTAACAAATATTTTAGAACATTTTGATTTTGGGACAATTTCCACCCAAAAAAAAAGTTTTGACTTTTTGGGGGTGAAAAACTAAGAACTTTAAATATCCGATATAGTCGTTTTTAGCCGTTGCAATCTTCTATCTTTTGGCTTTTTTCGATTGCATTTTTCTTCAAATGTGGCATTTGTACGGCTTGGCAAAGTTTATCTGATTTTGGTGTAAAACTCGTGTTTAGTGACGTCACTAAATTCGCTATAACTCGAAAAATATCGACGATTTTTATTTTATTTTTTCACACAAGACGTAAAATGATTTATAAGAAGGTACCCGAAGTTTCACGTTGATAGCGCTATTAGTTTTTCAGCTATTGCGAAAATTCATCAAGGGGGGGGGGCGTTGACCCCCCCCCCCCCCCCCCCCCCCCAGTCAATGGCGGGTTAACTTTCCATAGTCCGAAATTGCCGTTTTGTGTACGTAAGTGGGTCAGATTATGTTAAATCATACATACTCGCAAATATGATGCTTTGTGATTGAGTGTGCATGTTTCGGCCTTATTGACGCTGATCTGTTTTTCTTTCTTGCATGGGATGCAATATAAGAACATGTTGACACTTCTCTTGTGGTAAGGGGGGGTGAGGTTTATGGGTGCGGCAATTTCAGCGGTGGCGGTTATATGGCGGGTAATTTGCGTGTATATGGCGGGTTGCCACAATGCTTTAATATCAGTTAATGCATTGGCGGATCCTAGGGGGAGGCATGGGCCATACCCCCCCCCCCCCCAAAACGTCAGAAGGCGTCGGAAATTCGATATATTTCCTTACTTAGAAGAAAAACTCAGCAACTTTTACTCAGGAAAGGTTTAAATCAGTTATCAATCCATAAGCAAACGAAATCCGATGAGTTTTCAGAGTTGTGTGAAACTTTTTGGAATTTGGCCCCAAAACCACCCGTTCTGGATCCACCATTGAGTTAATGCACGAATTGCCCATGACCGGGAGGCTCAACGAAGCACTGATAAATACATTACAAGCGCGTATTTTTGTCTAGGAATTTAATTATTTCATAACGTTAAATACGGAGCACTTCAATTGTGAGAAAGTCGACATTTAAACATTAACTAAAGCACCTATGCCAATGCTCGCCCCTCGGCAGATTCCCCTTTCTATTCTAGTCACTCTCTGTCTTGTGGTATTTGACGAAAATATGTAATAGCCATTTGTTTCAACGAATATGTTTGACATGTGCAATAAACCAAATAGATGACGCGTCCTCCGAGCAGCTTCTCACGCCAATGCAAAACCATTCTCGATGTGTCTGTGCTACACGTACCGTAACGAGACATGTCTGGGTTTGATTCATCTTGCTGGAAAAGAGATGATTGCAGTTTCGGACTCGGGCCCTTTTGAAGTGTTCTCCAGAAGCATTTAAATATGCCAGCGTAGCATTCCCAGTCAAATGTTGAACTTTTCCAGTCAAATGTTTCCAGTCAAGTCAAATGTCTTACATATCGCGCCGTCACCTTTGGACTATTGCAGTAGACTTTCAAGTACCGGTCTGGTATCTCTGAAGTTTAGAGTCGGCAGTTATGCGTGTTCAGTGGGCAATTTAGATCGAAGGGGGCTGGTCACCGAAAGCCAAACTTCGTCCAGAAATCCAGGATCAGCTGCAATCTTTGAATTTAGCGATGTGGCAAAGTCTATCGTTGGATCTTTGTCGGAGTCTGTTAGCATTGGTTGGACTGTGACGTGAGGAATAGTTCCAAATAGCTCTGCAGGTCCTTCCGTACGGTTGGGTGACTTGTGTCCACTTCTTGGGCGACCATCCTGATTATTTTTGACGGATTGTTGATCATTGGTGATAAAAGACCCCATTGTGCGATACTCTCTGGTGTTTTTTACATTTGTTTTCCATTCCAAAATTAATTAACTCCCTTCATTAAAAAGTGAAGGGAGTTAATTAGTAAAGTTCAAGAAAAGATCTCGACCACCAGTATGAATCAACAACTTTGTTTTTTTCTCCTCTGTGCCCAGGTGCGACGTGGTGTTCGCTAAGCTAAAGTACGTCAAATTAAACCTCCGAGGTGCGACGTGGTGTTCGCTAAGCTAAAGTACGTCAAATTAAACCTCCGAGGTGCGACGTGGTGTTCGCTAAGCTAAAGTACGTCAAATTAAACCTCCGAGCACACGCCATCGATCGCATTATGTGTCATAATTTTGCCTTTCAACACTGTAAGGACGTAGAAGCAAGACGTAGTTTATAGTGTTACACCATATCGAAGTCTCACAGTAATTTTTGGTCGGTACATTTCCTGTTAGGAAGTTAAGCAGTACACCAAATATGCAATTGAAGCGTAGCATAACACAGCGACTGCGATACACCATTTGATTGTCCTTGTAAAGCTGAGGGAAGTTGACAGAAGATCGAAGAATATTGTTGGTTGACAGCAGTATAATTAAATGTTGGGAAATAGTAACTTGCATGCGGCCAGATCATGTCAAATTTTGACAAGAATGCCATCTAGTTTGTACGTGCAATATTTGTAACATTATGTTTCTCTAACCTCTGCTGGCAACTGCACAAAGGGATTGGATATTGGATTGGATATAATCAATATTGGCTGATGCGAATTAAATTGATTCAAATGACTTATATGCGCTTTGCAAACACACGTTTACACCATTGTGCTTCAGTGCAACACATATCTCGCTGTTCGACTTGTTTCACCAATATTACGGAGTTCCTAAAACAGCTAAAATGTGGATTTAAGACCTGCGGCTTTTCAACCGTTTTTATCAACTCTTAATCAACTCTTAGCCAACTGCTGTGCTTTGTCACAAATCGTATCGTAAATAATGCCTGCAAGGCAATGTTCAAATAATGTGTACAACACACCCCTATGATATCAGTATCATAATTCACTCTTAGATTTACCGAGAACGACACGTTTTTTATAAAATAAAATTGCCCTGTTATACACAACTCCGATTGCATGTATACATGACCTATAGGTACTTGACATCATGGATCGTGAACTTACCTTGTCCTTGGCTTGTAGATCTTGGTATTATATATGTATGTATATTGTTGTGTGTACTGAGCAGCATTTGGTATCCATTATATAATGATTGAATACAAACTATTTATCTATCATTCATTTATCTCTATTTCTCTCTAGCATTTCTATTTAGCCTAACAAAGTCTGAGGGCAATTTAAGCGGATGACAAATGTGCATGAAAATTTGGGCGTGAAAACAACACCGTTATTAACTAATTCATGAAATGAATAGAGCGTATCGACCACGCGGCTCGCTGCTGCCCCCCCCCCCCCCCCCGAACAGCCGCTGCTAAGTGCCTCGGGTACCCAGACTGCACAAGGGCCGCGTGTCATGGAAACTATATGCGGTGACTGTACCGATCAATACATATGACGAGCACTCAGTACGGGGTGGCACGAGCTGGCGGGCTGGTTCGCTCAGAGAAAATCAACCGCAGACAGACTGCGTCCACCGACTGTTATGTTGAGTAAGTTTGCACTTTTGTCAATCGGGTATGAACTGATTCGATAGAATTGGGCAGGTGAGGTGAGAACCAGTGAGAATATCTATTTTATATGTTTAAAAATGTATCCTGTACATCTTTTGGTTTTGGTTTGTATATGCAGCCGGAATATTGTAATGTGGCTTGAATATATGTATAGCTACAAATTAGAATAGGCTTTAAGCAAAGCCAGATAGATATATACCAACGCTGCTTTTAGCATAATGCTAGCAATGCTAGTTATTTACTGGAAAGTCAAATGCATAATTATTGATCTAATTTGTATTGATCACTACCGCTCAGTTAGCCACCAAATTCCCGTAAAACCTGAGCTTAACCTTATCAAGCATGACCAAGTCACCAAGATTTGTTCAGGCTTCTAATATGCGCAAGCTAAAATTAAACACCTGCTTGACGTGTAATGCCAGGTTGGTGGTTCATTTGACTTGCAATCGAACGGCTTGTAATCTAGCACAGATTCTGTGCGGAAACGATTCGTTTCTGTTTGTCTATTCTCTGACTGAGGATTGTGGATAGTTGCCTTCTATAATGTTTTTTTTTTCTTATTCTTCTCTCCAGTAAGCGAGCTTAGGCGGAGAGCCGGAACGCTAACTTCCGGTCCCTCGGCCACTTGGGCACGTCCCGCCTGGCGTACCCACTAACGAAGCAAGGCCTTTTGAAAGCAGCGCAGGTCTAGCTGGGAAATAACTGTGAATAACTCCCTCGCCAACCAGGCACGTTCGCATCATCAGGTGAATGCATTCTGTTGCATAAATTGTGTTGCTGCATTGGATTTCTCAGAATTTTGTTGTATATCTGTTCTCTTCTCCATTGTGTCAGATTTGCTATTGAGCTTAGTTTGTGCTAGCTTAGCGTATGGTTTAATCGCTGAGCTCCACAATAGATTTACGCCCTGTGGTCGAGAATACCGGATACACTCAGTGTGCAGTATACGGTGCGGTGTGCGGTATACGATGAGGTGTGCGGTATACGGTGCGGTGTGCGGTATACGGTGCAGTGTGTGGTATACGGTGCGGTGTGTGGTATACGGTGCAGTGTGTGGTATACGGTGCAGTGTGC
>JAXIVJ010013117.1:0-38161 GCA_036785665.1 Chirona hameri
CATCCGCTCGGCGGGACGGGCCTTACTACCAGGCCGCCCGCCGGCTCAACGGCCACAGGCAGCGCATCAGAACATAATAGGGAGAGACATGATGGAGTTGTGAATACGCAAACAAATACATTATGAGGGGTCTAGGTCTGGGGGTCCAGGGTGGTGTCTATTCTTCCGGGAATACCTAAAGCACGCCAATATACTGTCGGATCCTAGAGGTAGAGCCATTGGTCCCGAGGCCTTTTGCATAGAGACTTACGCAAGACGGAAAAAGAACGATTCCTCTCAGAATCGTAACTATTATAAGACCAAGGGGCGTGGCAAGGTGGGGGGGGGGGCAAGGGGGTCATTCCCCTCCCTTAGAGGTTAAGCGACCCCTCTGACGACCGAGCGAGGGCCCCCTGGGGCCGAAGGCCCAGTGTTTTGGATGGTGGCATGCGTCCGCAAGACGCCTTACTGTCGAAGAAGCATTTTCTGTGCTCAACCAACTTAGCGCCTCGAGACACACGGTAGCGTTTTCAAGAAGAGAATGTGCATTACTGTGAACGATGCGAGCGTGTATAGTACTTGGAAATAAGGACGCAGGATCGGTTACCTCGGGCCGGGGTCCCGTGGGCCCGCCGCACGCACAATGGCTCGTTGCGTAGCGCGACACGGGGATTAGCAATCTGGGTCGCGCGTGCGTCTGCAAGGTGTGTGCAGACCCACCCACGTGCTGGACCTGTCCGGAGAGATGGTATCGCGTCCATTGTCCACGCCACATTACCTCACCTTCCCCCGGTGAGCCGACGATAAGAGGCGGCATAATACCGTATAGCGGCGTCACGGGATTGGGCAATCATCTTTGCACAGCAGCGCTCCTGCAGGTGCGGCGTGGTACAGTTGGTGCGGGCTACTTCCCGAAATACCAGGCCGTCAGCTGGTGAGGCTTCTGGCCGTTAGTGCCTGCCGGCGGGGTACCGCGGCGCGTCCAAATATCCTCGGCGGTGGTGTTCTCTTCTATGCGATATGAAGAGAAGGGCTTCTGTCCACATAGCTTCCATCCCCCATGGACACGTAGGAACCAAAGGGACTATAAAAGATCTATAAAGAAAGCAAACTCCTGGACATGGCGCGGAGAGTAAATTTAAACATGTTGGGCATTGTGAATGTGTGTATGAACAGATAAGTAAGTGTATGCGTGGCAATTACACCTACTACTTGCCACGGTGGCTTGAATGGCCTTTAACGTTATAGAACAAGGGACCATTACCAGTGCACGCATTCGCGTGTCCGTCAAGGTTGTTGTGGGGCTTATGGCTGAGACGATTCCACTGCTCTTTGGCAGGACCATCCTCGTGGGACCGTTTGCCCGCTTCGTCGCTACTCTGGCCGTAATATTACTATAATTTCAATGGAATTGAACATGATATAGCACGTAGCATGTTTTAGTACCTGAGGCGAATGCCGTTACTTAAAATGTTAATAGTTGCATTGGGATTTGCGAAGTTGCAAAATATCATTAATGATCATAAGAGTGCAGGTTGCAAAACAATCCGCAAATTTAGAGGGGAGCAACCAACACATAACCATTGCTCTACACACAACACCACGAATCACTGGTACGAGGGTCTGGCGAGGACAAACGTTAACAGCAAAGCAGTGATACGAAGTTTCACAGTACTTCACTTTTTTCCGACGAAAAATAACAAAAGTTCATTGTTTCATATTGTTTTTTGCTGAACTTGCAATGTTTGGACTCGGAAATTTCGAGTGTTTTTTTCTTTCTGGTCAGAGTCGGAAAATACACATACAAGTCGAAAATACAAGTTCATGTGAAATTCTACACTTTTCACTTTTCTTTTGACACTTTTCTTCTGTAATTTGTTTGTTCAGGGCAGAGGGGCTGAAAATCACAAGGTGTATGAAGAAGTCACCTTTGCTTGATTTTGGTCTTATTTTTTTTAACAAACTAAGAGTCTATGAAATGCACAGCAGATTACTGACACTGATGCCACTTTATCACTCGATGGGATTGGAGTGATTGTCGCACGGCACAGGCTGGCCGGCCGTGCGGATGTCAGCAGGCTCCGTTGTCAGTCCAGTGCAGCTGATGAGGGCTGGCCTCCAGGCAGATGATGTCGCCGTGGCCAGAGCTGAGACACTGGGACGATGCTGCTGGGACGATGACTTGTCCAGAGGTGCCAGCACCCTAGCCGATGACTTGGCGTAGAGTCGGGCGCACCGGTCACGGAGAACGAACGATCCAGGACTGCGATGTCACTGCAGCCGGAGAGGCGTTAGTCCGTCTTAAGGGGCACAGGTCCCCTCAAACCGCTGCTGTCACCAAATGTCGAAGAGCATTTTCGGTGCTCAACCGACGTGGTGCCCCGAGAAACACGGTAGCGTTTTTGGGAAGAGAATGTGTATTACTGTGCACGATGTGAGCGTATAAATACTTGGGAAATGAGTGACGCAGGACCGGTTACCTCGGCCGGGGTCCCGTGAGCCCGCAGAACGCTAGCAGGGACCATACGGTGGCAGATGCCCCCCTTCTGGATCCACCACTGTGCCACACAGGCATGGCTTCCCTATTGGACTAGTGGGGGTTTGTTGGGTCTAGGGGCTGGTTCATTATGCATTGTTTGTGGGGGGGTGGGGGGGACTGGACGAAATTGGGAGAGGGGGATACTATTTGGTCCCATGTTCCCTGTGGCAGAAACCAATCAGAAAATATATTTCCTGATGATACTCACCTCACACATTGACATGTTTCACTACATTAGATTGCATGCCCCCTGCCAATTATGCTCTTGTACTAGCTGACTCAATCAATCTCAGTTATTGGTTGAATTGGTTGTACAGTCTTATGAGCAGCAGGCTAGCCCTAATAACAGCTCGCATTAGTGTTACTCAGATTTACTTAATTTCTATTGAATTTGTTATTTTGTAGATAATCCATTTGTAGAGAATCAATGTTCAGTCTGCTTTTGGAAGACCAAGCGTTTTTCTTTCTTTTATTCCAATATCAAAATAATATGTATCGGAGCTGTACGTCACCAATACCAATGCCATGTGCGAAGGGAGGCAATATCAGTAGATAATTGGTATGTAGATAAAACAGAAGGGCAAAGACTACACATGTTCAATTTGTCATGTGATTTGTTGTCAGGGCGGGGAGGGGGCGCTAGACTCTGGAGTCGCCGATCGCCCGCGGAGGGGTCGTCCGGGGGGGGGGGGGGGGGCAGAGAGGCGGCCAGTTCCGACCATCCTCGCCGCCAGCGCGCAGTGACGGACCCGCACGGGGTAGTCCCGCCTCCGCCATCAGGGCGTCCACGCGGGCACCCAGTCACCACTCGGGGCGGACGTTTCAGGGGCTCCCGGTCGATGGTCGTCAGGGTGGACGCAGACGCCGCCGGCATCCATGCCGCCGTGCAGTGATCCAGCGCGCCTCTGATGTAGCCGTTCGCGACGGGTGCGAAACTTGTGCTTCGCCGAGTCCCCAGCTCCGACGCCGTCAGCTTGCGCAGCTGGGGCGGTGCGCGGCTTTACCTCGTGACGCAGCGTCGACGTGCGGTCAGACAGTGTGCGGACTGAGCATCGAGAAAGCTAGTCAAATAGTAATTTAGACGCATATTGAGACTTCAGCAGTAAGTGCTTCGATTGTTTCATGATATGGGCGCCAATAATGAAATAAATCACATAAGAGAAATGAAATGTTTTGTTTACACAGGGAAACGTGCGCTGAGGCAGGTTTGATGTGGTCTATTTTGGAGAAAGTGTCCAGTTAGGCATCATTCGTTGGAGAAAGTCTAAGCAGTTGCTCGACCTCTGCTGCAGCGAGTAGAGTGAATGCCAGCGTTGATAACAGCGAAACGTTACAATTGCACCTCGGTACATACATCTCTTGAATGGTGATGGACGTAGTCTGGATCAAATTTTTCAAGATTTCCTGGATCTCTACTGACCATGTACCGACAACCAGGCGAGTAACCACCACTGGGGTCACTGGGGATCAGTCCCCAGTAACATTTTCGGATTAACATTACGCCTATGGGGCGTTGCATGGAAAGAATCGACTTCAAAGTGCCTCCGTCCCCCACAGCTTACGCGTTTAATATCGCAATTTTGCGCGACAATTCCATCCATCGAGACCTTTTGACACGGTTAAACATTTTGTACTTGACCTGACCTGTGACGTCATCGGTGACCCCGAGGTCAACAATATTATGTTTCCCTCGATAAATTTTTCCAGTGCTATCGAATGCCGTTTGAATTTTTACATTCGGTTCCAGTAGTTCCGGAGATCAGAGGGGG
The DNA here is from genome assembly GCA_036785665.1 of Chirona hameri. Lineage (NCBI taxonomy): Eukaryota > Metazoa > Arthropoda > Thecostraca > Balanomorpha > Balanidae > Chirona > Chirona hameri. Next base: position 4,288 of record JAXIVJ010013117.1, read on the forward strand.
GTAAGAAATAACCCCCCCCCCCCCCAGTAAGTCGCGTTATGAAATATACCCCAGTAACTCGCGGGTTAACCCTCGCCCTGCCTGACAGGACCCCCGGAGGTTTTTCTTTAATAACTTTTGACACATGAGGGTGCATCTTGCTGAAATTTATGGTAGCTGAGTTTACAACAATTATACGTAGGCTGTATAAATTTGTTTGAAATTGGTGAAGTATTTTGAGAGATAATAATGTTTGATGACGTCATGTTGGTAAAAAATATATAAAATATTTGAAAAAATCGTAGAAAACAGATTTTTAAAGCAAATTGCAAACTCAATTCACCAAAGATACAAAATGGCAATTTCTTTAAAATGACAATCTCCGGATTTTCAAAATTTGGGGTTTTTGAGACCCCTAAAATATAAAAAAATATAAAAATCCCACAAAATCAAAATTTGCAAAGATATTAGAAAAACCAGAATATATGTGAGAGAACTGAGTATTGACAATGCTCATTACCAAATTTCAAATCAATATCTCCATTATTGACTGAGTGATGGCTTCCTAAGTGTAAGAAACTGATGACGTCATTTTTTAATAACTTTTTGACATTTTGGGACAAGATACGAACAAATAATTACTTTTTTGTATTTCTGAGCCAAAACTGGTCTAGGAACATGCCTTTTTATTTACATTTATTAATTTCTAATTTTGAGGTTCTCTGAAGAGCAAAATCGCTGTTCTGGACGTGGTAAATCCGAGGTCATTCACTTGACCTGGAAGGTCACCCGTTGACCTGAAACCTAAAAATCGCATACCGTTAGATGCCTTTCATGACAGGCAACATGCTGGTTCTTACCGCATTACTCTAAGTTTCTTTGGTTTTAGAAGTTAACAGGGGGCCTGTCAGCCCCCCCCCCCGTAGGGCGAAGGTGAAAAAAGTTTTCCTTAGGGCGAGGGTTAATCAATATCTAACCGCCGCCTCATGCATCGATTCATGTCGGGCGCTGTCTGCTTGCACGTTTCTTTCACGGCTATATGACTCCGAGTATTGCGATGTTTTTTGTTGGCCTTTATCTGATAATATCTGGGTTTTGTTTGTTATAGGAAGTTCACATACGAAGTTCATATACATAGTTCACATAAATCACATACGCCATTTGAAAGTAGTGGAATTAATGTGTGTGGATAAACTTGCATGACATAAATACATAGCAACAGCAAACACACCACGTCGTGGACGCATTTCGTCTTACAGACTTCATCGGCACCGTATGATTAGACGAAATTATAACACACGTGCGCATAATTTCGTCGAATCATACGGTGCCGAGGAATTCTGTAAGCCGAAACGCGTCCACCAGTGGTGGTGTTTTCTGTTCCTATGTCTGTAAATGTCATAATTGTCTTGACATTAATAAACTTGCATGTTTACATCAATTACAAAATTATAACGAAATAATTAGACTTAATTCGGTACTTACCTCTACCCACTGCAACATTCAAACTTTGCCTTACATATAGGTAAGAAACGAGTAATAAACGAGTTTCTTAGTCGTTTCTTCTACTAATTACTGTCGAACGTACTGAGTTCCAAGATTATACTTACATAAGCTATTATTTGCTCATTATAAATTGTCTACCATCCAGACTGGTTATTGATTCGACACTAATTTAATCGATTGGAACCGTTCAATCAAAATTCCTTGAATCAAATAATAATTGATTCGCCACCAGATCTTTTGATTCATGAATCGTGATTGAATCAAAGCCTGCATCAAATCAAGGCTGATTGAATCAAAATATTTAACGATTCTTAACGATTCAAGTAGGTACACTGGTAAATTGTGCAAATACATGCAGTCTCGGTGGCTACATTCATTTATACTGAAATAGTATTGCTGTAACAATGTTTTGTGGTCAGGAGGGCGCTTAGTTAAATTAAACCGAGCTTATCAGCCTGGGTGTGAAAAGTATCGGAGCAGCAGTGAAAAGTATTCGATTCACACGTGAAATCTGGGCAAAAGGGAAGACAAGTTAGTGCTGTGAGAGGCGTGTGAGGACAGTACGTGGAGAGAAGACAGAGGAGGTGAGTGCAGCCAGAACGCTATAGTTATGTGTGAGAAGTGCGTCATTGGAAGCTGGATTTAGAGTGGGAGATCAGGATGGGACCGGCAAAGCAGAAAAAGGTATATTGGGACACTCGCGGCGCTCGGGGGCCGTGGCGGCTCGCAGCGCCGGGCGCTGCCGCCGCCCGGTGCGGCGCGCCGGAGCCCAGGCTCCGTCGGCTGGTGCCGTGGCCGGCGAGTCAGGACGTGCCAGTGCACATAGATTCAATCGAGGGTTCAGAAGTGGCCAAAACCTTCTAAAGTCACCTCTCTGAATTCCTTCCCGGTCATTTTTTTCCCGACGTAGAACAGATTGGGGCATATGAAAACAGCTCCGATACCTTTGTAGCCAATACGAGACCCGCTATATGTAGCCTACAAGCTGATACAGTATGACGCTCGCTTGGTAACTCCGTTTCACAACAACAAAAAACGTCTGTGCTCGATTCAAGACTGCAGGGCGATGGTTACAATAAAACCGGGAATATATTGGTATCATTACAAATCTATGGATCATTTTGAAACAAGTAGTGACTTAAAAGTTGGGTCCAGCCTATCGCTGAAGCTTAGTTTCGGAATGGTTAATGAACACCTACAGAATTCTTCCCATTTTTTGCAGACCTTAAGTTTCTAAAGTCCTACAAAAAAAAATGCATAGCCAGCTCCACATAGCAACATAGATTATAACGCAATACAATGAATTATCAACGCGCTCGCGAAAGAATTAGCTCGGCATCAGTGCGCAAACAATAGTTATAGCGGGTTTGGTCCGCCATGTCGGGCGCAGCCGGCAGCGCCCGGGGCCCCCGCGCGGTGGGGCGGGCCCAGCCGCGGCCAGGGGTCGGGTCCGCGAGATTATAACCCAGCTCAACACCAGGAGAGAGAACTCTTGAGAGCCGGAATAAGCGGCTGCGAGAAGCGTCCGGCGACTCGGAACCGGAGGATGACTCGGATGCTGAGTGGGACGATGGTTCCGGAAGCATCACGCCCCGCGCTGCTGCGATCGGAGCTGGCTAAGCTGACACGGGTCCTGTCGACAAAGATGGAGGAATCCGTGACAGAGGCTACGAGAGGAGCTTGGGCAGCATGCAGCAGCGAAGTGCTCGATCTCGAGGGCCATATGGAGCAGCAGGGGTATCGAGTTCGACGCGCTGCGTTACGCTGTCGGCCAGAGGGACGCCAGGATCTTGGAGCTGGGAGGGAGGCGGTGATAGAACTGGAGATGGGAAAGGAATCGCCCGTTCCTCATGTGATGGGCCGGGCGTTCCTCCTCCTCCCGACCGGGGACCCATGGACGGAGAACGTAGCGGAGACAGCGGTAAAGACGGTGCGCAAATACTTGCCGGACATTGAGGTGAGAACAGATGACATTGTTCAGGTCGTATCGTGTGGGGAGGGGGGAAAATAATCGTTCGCCAGTTCGGCGGCCGTGGGCCAGAGCAGCATCCGCGAGCGCATCTACCAGAAACGTGCCACGTTAGGGGAAGGGACGAGAACTGGTTGCCGGCGGGACAGAAACGACCAACTTTACATCAACGAGAGATTGTGCGATGCGGCGGAGGGCAGCATGTGCCAGGCTGCGCAAAGCGAAACGAGAGCGTGTCATTCACAGTGTTTTCACGCGACAGGGGGCATGTTTTTGTTCGGATGTTTTGAACATTGGTCAGATTACGAGAGTGCAAGACTGGAATAATCTGAATGGCATTCTTCGCAACAATCAAGCTCAGAATGGTTAGGCCTCCTTTTAGGCAGTTTGTGTTGTTGTGCACTGCTCTTGTCTACGCACTTTCAGTTTAGATCGTTCTTAGTTTATCGTGTCTTGGATTGGGTTTATTTTGCGATTGTACGGCACCCTGCTATCGGGTGCGTTTCGGTGCCCCCGATGTTGCTCGGCCTGAGAACGCCTCTGTGTTGGACCGCCGACCCCGGCCGTCAGCTGATCCCTGGAATGTCCCAGCGGTCACCAGGCCTGGTGGGCTGGTCGTGTGCGCCGGTGGCGTGCGTACCTGAACCACCGTGGGAATGTTTGACTGACGGGGTGGGTTTTGACTGGGACTGGCTGTGACGGTATCGCATCCGCACGGCCTTTTGGGCCCGCGGAGCGATTTATGTTGAGGTGTACCACTAACACAACTTTCGTAGACTGGCCGCCGTTTCCGCAGCATGAGTATGTATCGAATGGGTATATGTTCCAGTTTTGTTTTTGTTTGTTTTGTAGTCTATAGTCATGGCTGAAATTAAAACTTGTCTCATTTAACGTACGGGGCAGAGAGGCAGAGAACTAAACGACGCGCCATATTTCATTTTCTGCATACAATGTATCCAAATCACATCGCGGTATTGCAGGAAACACACTCAATGTCATCAGATGACAAAGTTTGGAGGGGCTGAATGGGGCACAGAGATCATATTTGCACATAGTCTGAGGGGTAATGAATCTGGAGTGGCCGTGTTGTTGCCTAAGTCTTTGTCTGCATGCTTTTCGGTAGTCAGCTCGTATTGTGATGGTGATGGGCGAGTTGTCGCAAACTTGCAGGTTGAGACAATCCGCTTAAAGTTGTTTGCGGTTTACGCACCCACACAGGGTCATGGCAGGGCTCAGATCAAATTGTATCAAACATATATGTGAGAAGCTGGAGGCTCTGTCTGTGGACGAATGGAAATTTTGTTGTGATATGTGGGGGATTGTAACGTGCATTTGAGTAAGCTTGATATCACTGCACCTCGTTCCGTCTCACCCAAGCTGCCAAAGCCTTAGCGCGTATCTTAACAGATTTTCGTTTAGTGGATGTGTGGGAGGGAATGGCACCCCGACACTGTTCAGTACACATGGCGACGCCTGGATCCAGTGCAACAGTCACGAATTGATTACGTATTTATCAGCAAACACCTAGTTAAAAATCACATGGTCAAAAGTGTTGATATTCAGCCCGGAGTCTTGAGCGACCATAGTGTCGTAGTTGTTGTAGCACGTTCAATTTCTTCTAAGAAAGGTCCAGGGCTACGGCGCTTTAATAATTTGCTATTGGAGGATAGTGAGTTTTGTTTTGGAGGGCTAGGGAAGAGATGGATCAGGCATGTAGGGAGCAGGGCATGTATGAGTCTGTCCATGACTTGGGGCTAAGATTAGAGATGGTGTCCGCTCAAGTAAGGGTTATAGCTGCGCGGAAAGGCAAGGCTATTGCTAAAATGAGGAAAGTCAAAATAACGAAGGGCTGTTGAAGCAAAAGATGCATTAGAGAGGGGAGCTTACCAGCAATCCGTCTACAGAGGTTGCATTAGAATATAGGCGGGTAACAAAGGTTTTGAATGATATTCAGGAAGAGAATGGTGGAGGGCGAGCCATTCTTTTTCCGGAGCCAGGGTGGTTTGAACAGGGAGAAAGGCCCACTAGATATTTTTTCGGACTTTGCGCCAAAAGGGATGTAAACAAAAATATAGCAGTTTTGCAGACAGGTACTTGGGAAAATTGTAACGGAATACAAAGACATATTGCGACTATGTAAAGAACATTATGGACAGGTGTATGAGTCCGACGTCGGAGGTAGGAGGTCAAGTGTTAATGCGCTTAGATGGTGCGAATGAATTTAACTGGCCAGTAAGTCCGCAGTTGAGTGACTCCGACAAGACATCATGTGAAGGGCATATAACGAATGACGAGTGCAAACATGCCCTTAATGCTTAACAACAAAGCAACTTCAGTTTCAGGATTTTCTCAAGAATGTTTTCTCTTCTTATGGGACGACCTCGGTAGTTTAATTGTGGAATATATAAACCAAGCGAGAGAGAAGGGGCCAGTTCTTTGTGACACAGCGTAGGGGTGTGATAACGTTAATCCCAAAGAAGGGTGATCAGACCATGCTGAAGAACAAACGTGCGATTTGTCTTTTGGACACAGTATACAAAATTGTGGCCAAGGGTTTTGGCTAATCGTCTTGCGCGAGTTATGCATTGTTTGGTATCTGAGGACCAAACGGGTGCCATCAGAAACAGATATATTGGGGACCAATCTACGAACAATAGCGGATGTAATCGAGTTATGTGAAAAGGAAAGTGAGGAGGGCATTTTTAATGGCATTATATTTTAAAGATGCGTTTTAACTCGGTAGAACACTCATTTGTGTATGCAACGTGAAAACGATTTAACTTCGGAGATGATTTTATCGGGTGGGTTAGCTTGTTGCATAGTAATTCAGAATTAGCTATTATCAACAATGGTATACGTCAGGCTTGGTTCAAACCCTCTAGAGGATTGCAACAAGGATGTCCTGTCTCAGCACCAATTTTTGCACTTGTGGTCGAAGTTTTGGCGTTAAGCATTCGAGCCTGTAATGATATTAAAAGAGTTCGCTGGAAAAATGAGGCATATACATTTTAACTCAGTATTGTGATGATACAACCGTGTTTGTAAGAGATCATGCATCTGCCGAGCGTGTTCGATGCATGGTTCAGGACTTTGGGAAAGTATCAGGCTTATCATTGAATTTAGAAAAGTGTAATTTGATGGTGGTTAGGGAAATGTAAACCTTCTGAACAGCCGATATTGGGAAAGGCGTCCAGTATCAGCAGTTAAGATACTTGGTGTGTGGTTTAGTGCGACACGCGATTGCTGTGCGGATAACGTGGATCCGATCATTAATAAAATTAAGCGTACGTTAGCTACATGGTCTCAGAGGGACCTTACAATAAAGGGAAGGATAACTATTGCCAAATCTCTGGTATTATCGCAGTTGACATGCCTCATGGCAGCGGGTCGTATTAACAATGCGCACATTGAAGATGTACAAAAACTCATTATGAAATTTATTTGGAAGGGAAGACCACCGAAAGTAGCGAAAGGGGTGCTAGTGCAGGATATTGGCGAAGGGGGCTTGAACGCTCCGAACCTGAAAATGATATATAAGGCGCAAAGGGGTTGCGTGGCTCACGCGAATGATGCAACATCCAAAGCTTACCTTGTTAAAGTGTTTCTTCAGAAACTAAAAGCCACCGCATTTAATGATGTTTTTGAGGTCCCATTACAGCGATTGCTGGGTTAAAAGATTGAATTTGGCGCCTTTTTACAAGGAAATGCTGGCTTGGTACAGAGAGATTGTTCCGAGAAAGGAACCTAGTAGTGGTAAAGAGGTGCGTTTACAGCTAATCTGAAATAATTAGGCGATTCGGGCCGGAGGAAAACCCGTTGTCATAGTGGGCTCGCTGAACAGGGGATAAGCTTTATCGACGAATTTTGGATGACAACGGGCGAGTGTTAATATATCAGGAGTTTATGATCAGGTACCAGCCCCGGCACGTTGGACCCATTAACCCGCGAGTTACTGGGGGCGGCGGCTATTTTTTTGCCCCCCCCCCCTCCCGTTATTTTGCAATAACTCCTAAACGAACACCCATATCGTCACCAAACTTGCAGTAACTTCTCTCACATCAATTCTACACATGTTGGCAAAGTGAAAAATATGAGGCTATGATAGGTTAACCGGGAATGACGTCGAGTAACGTCATGTTCTTTGGTTTTTGTTGCAAAATAATGGGTTTGCGGAAAACCGCTGCCAAAGGGTACTGATATTTGAGATAAACTAAATTGTATTAAATCAAATTACTGAAAATAGACGGGGCTATCAATCTGCGATCTCGGATTTTTTGATTTTTCTTTCTTTCAAAATTTTTGAGAAATCCAAAGACATTTTTTTTTTGTTTTTACAAAATTTTCAAGAAAAAAAATCAGAATTATCCAAAAACCGGACTATATGTGATCGAGACGTATACGTTGAATATGTGTTACCAAATTTAAAGTCGATATCTTTAAAATTGACCGAGTTATGACCTTTAAATGACAAAAATCGACCACTTCTCACAGCATTACTATGACAAAAAACGCATTTCTATTTTTGCTTTTTACTTCTAGTTTATATGGAACAAACAATGTCCTAGGGTCATTTTTCGCGTTCTAGACGAAAAACAAACCCATAAACATGTGTTACAACGCCTAATGACCGTAATCTGCAGTTTGACCTCGTGACCTCGGGATGACCTTGACCTGACCCAAGGTCATAAACAGCTTAGAAAGGTACTTAGAAGTGTCAGACACACGAATCATACCGATTTATCAACAGCTTATGCGTTTAATTATCGCAATTTTGCGCGACAATTCCATCCATAGAGACCTTTTGACAGTCAAACATTTTGTACTTGACCTGACCTATGACGTCATCGGTGACCCTGAGGTCAACAATATTATGTTTCCCTCGATAAATTTCCCAGGGCTATCGAATTCCGTTTGAATTTTTACATTCGGGTTCAGTAGTTCCGGAGTTCAGAGGGGGGCAAAAATATAGCTTCCCCCCAGTAAGTCGCGTTATGAAATATACCCCAGTAACTCGCGGGTTAACGTACATTGGATGGTGTCGAGCTATTCCCCCACGATGGAAAGCCTTGGCGGCTGGTAGCGCAACATTGGCTGCAGAGGAGAAGGCTTCATCGGTTCAGATATACTATCAAAATAAAGTAGTTGCACTAGACATCCTAAGAACGCGACATTTCTACACATTACATCGGTCGGTTTTGACGCCTACTGCGCAGCACCGATGGGTAGCTGACGGGATCGATTTTGGTGACTGTTGGCAGAAAATATATAGCTTACCATTCAAAGTAACAAAATCAACTCGTCTTCAGAGCCTCCAATACAGGATAACTCACAGATATTTTACCACAAAGCGGTTTTTATTCACTAGGCAAGTTGTAGCAGACCCATTTTGTGACGACTGTAGCGAAGTTGATAATTTGCAGCACTATTTTGTGTTATGCCCACGAGTTGAATATGTTTTGGAATAAGGTTTATGACGCTCTTAATAGGACGCTACGAAGAATATTTCATTTTTCAAGTCGGTAGCATAGCGGTGCTATTCGGCTGTGTTCGTGGACCGGTGTCATTATATGCCAAACATGTTTATCGTCAGTCAAAAATTCCAAGACAGTAACGTCGACTTCGAAGGATTTAGGAGTTACCTTAGCAGAATGTTCGATATGTGAAAAGTGTGTTTGCGATACGGAATGACAGAGTGGATAATTTGAAAGAGGCATGGAAGCCATTTGTATCTGTCGCCCTACAACTTCAGCTATAATCATTACTGTATGTCCAGGTGCGGTAATCTGGATATGACGGTTGATTATTTTATACAATGTGCGATATGTTAGTGTGGGGGTGTCGTGCCAGACGTGATCTTTGATGTGTTTGTGTGTTTTAAGTGCTATGTGTTTTCTGAGGGAATGTCCCCTCAAAATATAAGTGTGTGTGTGTATACAATGGGGATATGCCCTCGTCCTTTCCCCACCCGGGGCTAACCCGGGACCGGCCCTCAGCATGAGCTGCGGGGCCGGTCGGCCGGCCGGGTGTGTGGGGGGCGCCGGCCTCGCTGGTCGACGGCTCGCACGCCCGGCCGGTGGCGAGGGGGGCGCCGCTTCGCGAACGGGAGCCGCTGAAAAAAACGCGAGGCGGCGCGGGCGGGGGCCGCCGATGGACCCCATCGGGGCTGATGGGGCCAATCGGACGGGACTGATGAGCCCAATCGGGCTGGTAGGGCACTGATGAGCATTTTGATGTTGTATGGATGATTGGAATGTTTGTTTGTTTTTAAGTGTTCTGTATGTAAAAAATGATAATAAAAGTTAAAAGAAGAAGAAGAAGAATATATATATATATTATATAGTATATATATATATATATTCTTCTTCTTCTTCTTTTAACTTTTATTATCATTTTTACATACAGAACACTTAAAAACAAACAAACATTCAATCATCCATACAACATCAAAATGCTCATCAGTGCCTACCAGCCCGATTGGGCTCATCAGTCCGTCCGATTGGCCCATCAGGCCCGATGGGGTCCATCGGCGGCCCCCGCCCGCGCCGCCTCGCGTTTTTTCAGCGGCTCCCGTTCGCGAAGCGGCGCCCCCTCGCCACCGGCCGGGGCGTGCGAGCCGTCGACCAGCGAGGCCGGCGCCCCACACACCCGGCCGCCGACCGGCCCCGCAGCTCATGCTGAGGGCCGTTCCCGGGTTAGCCCGGGGTGGGGAAAGGACGAGGGCATATCCCATTGTATACACACACTTATATTTGAGGGGACATTCCCTCAGAAACACATAGCACTTAAAACACAAACACATCAAAGATCACGTCTGGCACGACACCCCGACACTAACATATCGCACATTGTATAAAATAATCAACCGTCATATCCAGATTACCGCACCTGGACTACAGTAATGATTATAGCTGAAGTTGTAGGGCGACAGATACAAATGGCTTCCATGCCTCTTTCAAATTATCCACTCTGTCATTCCGTATCGCAACACACTTTTCAATATCGAACATTCTGCTAAGGTAACTCCTAAATCCTTCGAAGTCGACGTTACTGTCTTGGAATTTTTGACTGACGATAAACTGTTTGGCATATAATGACACCGGTCCACGAACACAGCCGAATAGCACCGCTATGCTACCGACTTGAAAATGAATATATTCTTCGTAGCGTCCTATTAAGAGCGTCATAAACCTTATTCCAAAACTTATTCAACTGTGGGCATAACACAAAATAGTGCTGCAAATTATCAACTTCGCTACAGTCGTCACAAAATGGGTCTGCTACAACTTGCCTAGTGTATAAAAACCGCTTTGTGGTAAAATATCTGTGAGTTATCCTGTATTGGAGGCTCGTGAAGACGAGTTGATTTTGTTACTTTGAATGGTAAGCTATATATTTTCTGCCAACAGTCACCAAAATCGATCCCGTCAGCTACCCATCGGTGCTGCGCAGTAGGCGTCAAAACCGACCGATGTAATGTGTAGAAATGTCGCGTTCTTAGGATGTCTAGTGCAACTACTTTATTTTGATAGTATATCTGAACCGGATGAAGCCTTCTCCTCTGCAGCCAATGTTGCGCTACCAGCCGCCAAGGCTTTCCATCGTGGGGGGAATAGCTCGACACCATCCAATGTACGTTAACCCGCGAGTTACTGGGGTATATTTCATAACGCGACTTACTGGGGGGGAAGCTATTTTTTGCCCCCCTCTGAACTCCGGAACTACTGAACCGAATGTAAAAATTCAAACGGAATTCGATAGCCCTGGGAAATTTATCGAGGGAAACATAATATTGTTGACCTCAGGGTCACCGATGACGTCATAGGTCAGTGTCAAGTACAAAATGTTTGACTGTCAAAAGGGTCTCTATGGATGGAATTGTCGCGCAAAATTGCGATATTAAACGCATAAGCTGTTGATAAATCGGTATGATTCGTGGTGTCTGACACTTCTAAGTACCTTTCTAAGCTGTTTATGACCTTGGGTCAGGTCAAGGTCATCCGAGGTCACGAGGTCAAACGGCAGATTACGGTCATTAGGCGTTGTAACACATGTTTATGGGTTTGTTTTTCGTCTAGAACGCGAAAAAATGACCCTAGGACATTGTTTGTTCCAGTATAACTAGAAGTAAAAAGCAAAAATAGAAATGCGTTTTTTGTCATAGTAATGCTGTGAGAAGTGGTCGATTTTTGTCATTTAAAGGTCATAACTCGGTCAATTTTAAAGATATCGACTTTAAATTTGGTACACATATTCAACGTATACGTCTCGATCACATATAGTCCGGTTTTTGGATAATTCTGATTTTTTCTTGAAAATTTTGTAAAAACAAAAAAAAATGTCTTTGGATTTCTCAAAATTTTGAAAGAAAGAAAAATCAAAAATCCGAGATCGCAGATTGATAGCCCCGTCTATTTTCAGTAATTTGATTTAATACAATTTAGTTTATCTCAAATATCGTACCTTTGGCAGCGTTTTCCGCAAACCATTATTTTGCAACAAAAACCAAAGAACATGACGTTACTCGACGTCATTCCCGGTTAACCTATCATAGCCTCATATTTTTCACTTTGCCAACATGTGTAGAATTGATGTGAGAGAAGTTACTGCAAGTTTGGTGACGATATGGGTGTTCGTTTAGGAGTTATTGCAAAATAACGGGAGGGGGGGGGGGGGCAAAAAATAGCCGCCGCCCCAGTAACTCGCGGGTTAATGGGTCAACGTGCCGGGGGCTGGTACCTGCTCATAAACTCCTGATATATTAACACTCGCCCGTTGTCATCCCAAAATTCGTCGATAAAGCTTATCCCCTGTTCAGCGAGCCCACTATGACACACGGGTTTTCCTCCGGCCCGAATCGCCTAATTATTTCAGATTAGCTGTAAAACGCACCTCTTTACCACTACTAGGTTCCTTTCTCGAACAATGCTCTCTGTACCAAGCCAGCATTTCCTTGTAAAAAGGCGCCAAATTCAATCTTTTAACCCAGCAATCGCTGTAATGGGACCTCAAAACATCATTAAATGCGGTGGCTTTTAGTTTCTGAAGAACACTTTAACAAAGGTAAGCTTTGGATGTTGCATCATTCGCGTGAGCCACGCAACCCTTTGCGCCTTATATATCATTTTCAGGTTCGGAGCGTTCAAGCCCCCTTCGCCAATATCCTGCACTAGCACCCCTTTCGCTACTTTCGGTGGTCTTCCTTCCAAATAAATTTCATAATGAGTTTTTGTACATCTTCAATGTGCGCATTGTTAATACGACCCGCTGCCATGAGGCATGTCAACTGCGATAATACCAGAGATTTGGCAATAGTTATCCTTCCCTTTATTGTAAGGTCCCTCTGAGACCATGTAGCTAACGTACGCTTAATTTTATTAATGATCGGATCCACGTTATCCGCACAGCAATCGCGTGTCGCACTAAACCACACACCAAGTATCTTAACTGCTGATACTGGACGCCTTTCCAATATCGGCTGTTCAGAAGGTTTACATTTCCCTAACCACATCAAATTACACTTTTCTAAATTCAATGATAAGCCTGATACTTTCCCAAAGTCCTGAACCATGCATCGAACACGCTCGGCAGATGCATGATCTCTTACAAACACGGTTGTATCATCACAATACTGAGTTAAAATGGTATATGCCTCATTTTTCCAGCGAACTCTTTTAATATCATTACAGGCTCGAATGCTTAACGCCAAAACTTCGACACAAGTGCAAAAAATTGGTGCTGAGACAGGACATCCTTGTTGCAATCCTCTAGAGGGTTTGAACCAGCCTGACGTATACCCATTGTTGATAATAGCTAATTCTGAATTACTATGCAACAAGCTAACCCACCCGATAAAATCATCTCCGAAGTTAAATCGTTTTCACGTTGCATACACAAATGAGTGTTCTACCGAGGTTTAAACGCATCTTTAAAATATAATGCCATTAAAATGCCCTCCTCACTTTCCTTTTCACATAACTCGATTACATCCGCTATTGTTTCGTAGATTGGGTCCCAATATATCTGTTTTCTGATGGCACCCGTTTGGTCCTCAGATACCAAACAATGCATAACTCGCGCAAGACGATTAGCCAAAACCTTGGCCACAATTTTGTATACTGTGTCCAAAAGACAAATCGCACGTTTGTTCTTCAGCATGGTCTGATCACCCTTCTTTGGGATTAACGTTATCACACCCCTTACGCTGTGTCACAAAGAACTGGCCCTTCTCTCTCGCTTGGTTTTATATATTCCACAATTAAACTACCGAGGTCGTCCCATAAGAAGAGAAAACATTCTTGAGAAAATCCTGAAACTGAAGTTGCTTTGTTGTTAAGCATTAAGGGCATGTTTGCACTCGTCATTCGTTATATGCCCTTCACATGATGTCTTGTCGGAGTCACTCAACTGCGGACTTACTGGCCAGTTAAATTCATTCGCACCATTAAGCGCATTAACACTTGACCTCCTACCTCCGACGTCGGACTCATACACCTGTCCATAATGTTCTTTACATAGTCGCAATATGTCTTTGTATTCCGTTACAATTTTCCCAGTACCTGTCTGCAAAACTGCTATATTTTTGTTTACATCCCTTTTGGCGCAAAGTCCGAAAAAATATCTAGTGGGCCTTTCTCCCTGTTCAAACCACCTGGCTCCGGAAAAAAGAATGGCTCGCCTCCCATTCTCTTCCTGAATATCATTCAAAACCTTTGTTACCCGCCTATATTCTAATGCAACCTCTGTAGACGGATTGCTGGTAAGCTCCCTCTCTAATGCATCTTTTGCTTCAACAGCCTTCGTTATTTTGACTTTCCTCATTTTAGCAATAGCCTTGCCTTTCCGCGCAGCTATAACCCTTACTTGAGCGGACACCATCTCTAATCTTAGCCCAAGTCATGGACAGACTCATACATGCCCTGCTCCCTACATGCCTGATCCATCTCTTCCCTAGCCTCCAAAACAAACTCACTATCCTCCAATAGCAAATTATTAAAGCGCCGTAGCCCTGGACCTTTCTTAGAAGAAATTGAACGTGCTACAACAACTACGACACTATGGTCGCTCAAGACTCCGGGCTGAATATCAACACTTTTGACCATGTGATTTTTAACTAGGTGTTTGCTGATAAATACGTAATCAATTCGTGACTGTTGCACTGGATCCAGGCGTCGCCATGTGTACTGAACAGTGTCGGGGTGCCATTCCCTCCACACATCCACTAAACGAAAATCTGTTAAGATACGCGCTAAGGCTTTGGCAGCTTGGGTGAGACGGAACCGAGGTGCAGTGATATCAAGCTTACTCAAATGCACGTTACAATCCCCACATATCACAACAAATTTCCATTCGTCCACAGACAGAGCCTCCAGCTTCTCACATATATGTTTGATACAATTTGATCTGAGCCCTGCCATGACCCTGTGTGGGTGCGTAAACCGCAAACAACTTTAAGCGGATTGTCTCAACCTGCAAGTTTGCGACAACTCGCCCATCACCATCACAATACGAGCTGACTACCGAAAAGCATGCAGACAAAGACTTAGGCAACAACACGGCCACTCCAGATTCATTACCCCTCAGACTATGTGCAAATATGATCTCTGTGCCCCATTCAGCCCTCCAAACTTTGTCATCTGATGACATTGAGTGTGTTTCCTGCAATACCGCGATGTGATTTGGATACATTGTATGCAGAAAATGAAATATGGCGCGTCGTTTAGTTCTCTGCCTCTCTGCCCCGTACGTTAAATGAGACAAGTTTTAATTCAGCCATGACTATAGACTACAAAACAAACAAAAACAAAACTGGAACATATCCCATTCGATACATACTCATGCTGCGGAAACGGCGGCCAGTCTACGAAAGTTGTGTTAGTGGTACACCTCAACATAAATCGCTCCGCGGGCCCAAAAGGCCGTGCGGATGCGATACCGTCACAGCCAGTCCCAGTCAAAACCACCCCGTCAGTCAAACATTCCCACGGTGGTTCAGGTACGCACGCACCGGCGCACACGACCAGCCCACCAGGCCTGGTGACCGCTGGGACATTCCAGGGATCAGCTGACGGCCGGGGTCGGCGGTCCAACACAGAGGCGTTCTCAGGCCGAGCAACATCGGGGGCACCGAAACGCACCCGATAGCAGGGTGCCGTACAATCGCAAATAAACCAATCCAAGACACGATAAACTAAGAACGATCTAAACTGAAAGTGCGTAGACAAGAGCAGTGCACACAACACAAACTGCCTAAAAGGAGGCCTAACCATTCTGAGCTTGATTGTTGCGAAGAATGCCATTCAGATTATTCCAGTCTTGCACTCTCGTAATCTGACCATGTTCAAACATCCGAACAAAAACATGCCCCTGTCGCGTGAAAACACTGTGAATGACACGCTCTCGTTTCGCTTTGCGCAGCCTGGCACATGCTGCCTCCGCCGCATCGCACAATCTCTCGTTGATGTAAAGTTGGTCGTTTCTGTCCCGCCGGCAACCGTTCTCGTCCTTCCCTAACGTGGCACGTTTCTGGTAGATGCGCTCGCGGATGCTGCTCTGGCCCACGGCCGCGAACTGGCGAACGATTATTTTCCCCCTCCCCACACGATACGACTGAACAATGTCATCTGTTCTCACCTCAATGTCCGGCAAGTATTTGCGCACCGTCTTTACCGCTGTCTCCGCTACGTTCTCCGTCCATGGGTCCCGGTCGGGAGGAGGAGGAACGCCCGGCCCATCACATGAGGAACGGGCGATTCCTTTCCATCTCCAGTTCTATCACCGCTCCCTCCAGCTCCAAGATCCTGGCGTCCCTCTGGCCGACAGCGTAACGCAGCGCGTCGAACTCGATACCCTGCTGCTCCATATGGCCCTCGAGATCGAGCACTCGCTGCTGCATGCTGCCAAGCTCCTCTCGTAGCCTTGTCACGGATTCCTCCATCTTTGTCGACAGGACCCGTGTCAGCTTAGCCAGCTCCGATCGCAGCAGCGCGGGCGTGATGCTTCCGGAACCATCGTCCCACTCAGCATCCGAGTCATCCTCCGGTTCCGAGTCGCCGGACGCTTCTCGCAGCCGCTTATTCCGGCTCTCAAGAGTTCTCTCTCCTGGTGTTGAGCTGGGTTATAATCTCGCGGACCGACCCCTGGCCGCGGCTGGGCCCGCCACCGCGCGGGGGCCCCGGGCGCTGCGGCTGCGCCCGACATGGCCGGACCAAAACCGCTATAACTATTGTTTGCGCACTGATGCCGAGCTAATTCTTTCGCGAGCGCGTTGATAATTCATTGTATTGCGTTATAATCTATGTTGCTATGTGGAGCTGGCTATGCATTTTTTTTGTAGGACTTTAGAAACTTAAGGTCTGCAAAAAATGGGAAGAATTCTGTAGGTGTTCATTAACCATTCCGAAACTAAGCTTCAGCGATAGGCTGGACCAACTTTTAAGTCACTACTTGTTTCAAAATGATCCATAGATTGTAATGATACCAATATATTCCGGTTTTATTGTAACCATCGCCCTGCAGTCTTGAATCGAGCACAGACGTTTTTTGTTGTTGTGAAACGGAGTTACCAAGCGAGCGTCATACTGTATCAGCTTGTAGGCTACATATAGCGGGTCTCGTATTGGCTACAAAGGTATCGGAGCTGTTTTCATATGCCCCAATCTGTTCTACGTCGGGAAAAAATGACCGGGAAGGAATTCAGAGAGGTGACTTTAGAAGGTTTTGGCCACTTCTGAACCTCGATTGAATCTATGTGCACTGGCACGTCCTGACTCGCCGGCGGCACCAGCCGACGGAGCCTGGGCTCGGCGCGCCGCACCGGGCGGCGGCAGCGCCCGGCGCTGCGAGCCGCCACGGCCCCGAGCGCCGCGAGTGTCCATATACTTTTTCTGCTTTGCCGGTCCCATCCTGATCTCCCTCTAAATCCAGCTTCCAATGACGCACTTCTCACACATAACTATAGCGTTCTGGCTGCACTCACCTCCTCTGTCTTCTCTCCACGTACTGTCCTCACACGCCTCTCACAGCACTAACTTGTCTTCCCTTTTGCCCAGATTTCACGTGTGAATCGAATACTTTTCACTGCTGCTCGATACTTTTCACACCCAGGCTGATAAGCTCGGTTTAATTTAACTAAGGCGCCCTCCTGACCACAAAACATTGTTACAGCAATACTATTTCAGTATAAATGAATGTAGCCACCGAGACTGCATGTATTTGCACAATTTACCAGTGTACCTACTTGAATCGTTAAGAATCGTTAAATATTTTGATTCAATCAGCCTTGATTTGATGCAGGCTTTGATTCAATCACGATTCATGAATCAAAAGATCTGGTGGCGAATCAATTATTATTTGATTCAAGGAATTTTGATTGAACGGTTCCAATCGATTAAATTAGTGTCGAATCAATAACCAGTCTGGATGGTAGACAATTTATAATGAGCAAATAATAGCTTATGTAAGTATAATCTTGGAACTCAGTACGTTCGACAGTAATTAGTAGAAGAAACGACTAAGAAACTCGTTTATTACTCGTTTCTTACCTATATGTAAGGCAAAGTTTGAATGTTGCAGTGGGTAGAGGTAAGTACCGAATTAAGTCTAATTATTTCGTTATAATTTTGTAATTGATGTAAACATGCAAGTTTATTAATGTCAAGACAATTATGACATTTACAGACATAGGAACAGAAAACACACCACTGGTGGACGCGTTTCGGCTTACAGAATTCCTCGGCACCGTATGATTCGACGAAATTATGCGCACGTGTGTATAATTTCGTCTAATCATACGGTGCCGATGAAGTCTGTAAGACGAAATGCGTCCACGAGTGGTGTGTTTGCTGTTGCTATGTATTTATGTCATGCAAGTTTATCCACACACATTAATTCACTACTTTCAAATG
This sequence comes from Chirona hameri, assembly GCA_036785665.1. Lineage (NCBI taxonomy): Eukaryota > Metazoa > Arthropoda > Thecostraca > Balanomorpha > Balanidae > Chirona > Chirona hameri. The sequence goes on from JAXIVJ010013117.1 coordinate 22,645, forward strand.
GCGTATGTGATTTATGTGAACTATGTATATGAACTTCGTATGTGAACTTCTATAACAACAAAACCAGATATTATCAGATAAAGGCCAACAAAAAACATCGCAATACTCGGAGTCATATAGCGTGAAAGAAACGTGCAAGCAGACAGCGCCCGACATGAATCGATGCATGAGGCGGCGGTTAGATATTGATTAACCCTCGCCCTAAGGAAACTTTTTTCACCTTCGCCCTACGGGGGGGGGGGCTGACAGGCCCCCTGTTAACTTCTAAACCAAAGAAACTTAGAGTAATGCGGTAAGAACCAGCATGTTGCCTGTCATGAAAGGCATCTAACGGTATGCGATTTTTAGGTTTCAGGTCAACGGGTGACCTTCCAGGTCAAGTGAATGACCTCGGATTTACCACGTCCAGAACAGCGATTTTGCTCTTCAGAGAACCTCAAAATTAGAAATTAATAAATGTAAATAAAAAGGCATGTTCCTAGACCAGTTTTGGCTCAGAAATACAAAAAAGTAATTATTTGTTCGTATCTTGTCCAAAAATGTCAAAAAGTTATTAAAAAAATGACGTCATCAGTTTCTTACACTTAGGAAGCCATCACTCAGTCAATAATGGAGATATTGATTTGAAATTTGGTATGAGCATTGTCAATACTCAGTTCTCTCACATATATTCTGGTTTTTCTAATATCTTTGCAAATTTTGATTTTGTGGGATTTTTATATTTTTTTATATTTTAGGGGTCAAAAACCCCAAATTTTGAAAATCCGAGATTGTCATTTTAAAGAAATTGCCATTTTGTATCTTTGGTGAATTGAGTTTGCAATTTGCTTTAAAAATCTGTTTTCTACGATTTTTTCAAATATTTATATATTTTTTACCAACATGACGTCATCAAAACATTATTATCTCTCAAAATACTTCACCAATTTCAAACAAATTTATACAGCCTACGTATAATTGTTGTAAACTCAGCTACCATAAATTTCAGCAAGATGCACCTCATGTGTCAAAAGTTATTAAAGAAAAACCTCCGGGGGTCCTGTCAGGCAGGGCGAGGGTTAACCCGCGAGTTACTGGGGTATATTTCATAACGCGACTTACTGGGGGGGGGGGGGTTATTTCTTACCCCCCTCTGATCTCCGGAACTACTGGACCGAATGTAAAAATTCAAACGGCATTCGATAGCACTGGAAAATTTATCGAGGGAAACATAATATTGTTGACCTCGGGGTCACCGATGACGTCACAGGTCAGGTCAAGTACAAAATGTTTAACCGTGTCAAAAGGTCTCGATGGATGGAATTGTCGCGCAAAATTGCGATATTAAACGCGTAAGCTGTGGGGACGGAGGCACTTTGAAGTCGATTCTTTCCATGCAACGCCCATAGGCGTAATGTTAAATCCGAAAATGTTACTGGGGACTGATCCCCAGTGACCCCAGTGGTGGTTACTCGCCTGGTTGTCGGTACATGGTCAGTAGAGATCCAGGAAATCTTGAAAAATTTGATCCAGACTACGTCCATCACCATTCAAGAGATGTATGTACCGAGGTGCAATTGGTAACGTTTCGCTGTTATCAACGCTGGCATTCACTCTACTCGCTGCAGCAGAGGTCGAGCAACTGCTTAGACTTTCTCCAACGAATGATGCTAACTGGACACTTTCTCCAAAATAGACCACATCAAAACCTGCCTCAGCGCACGTTTCCCTGTGTAAACAAAACATTTCATTTCTCTTATGTGATTTATTTCATTATTGGCGCCCATATCATGAAACAATCGAAGCACTTACTGCTGAAGTCTCAATATGCGTCTAAATTACTATTTGACTAGCTTTCGATGTCAGTCCGCACACTGTCTGACCGCACGTCGACGCTGCGTCACGAGGTAAAGCCGCGCACCGCCCAGCTGCGCAAGCTGACGGGTCGGAGCTGGGGACTCGGCGAAGCACAGTTTCGCACCGTCGCGAACGGCTACATCAGAGGCGCGCTGGATCACTGCACGGCGGCATGGATGCCGGCGGCGTCTGCGTCCCACCTGACGACCATCGACCGGGAGCCCTGAACGTCCGCCCGAGTGGTGACTGGGTGCCCGGTGGACGCCCTGATGGCGGAGGCGGGACTACCCCGTGCGGGTCCGTCACTGCGCGCTGGCGGCGAGGATGGTCGGACTGGCCGCCTCTCTGCCCCCCCCCCCCCCGGACGACCCTCCGCGGGCGATCGGCGACTCCAGAGTCTAGCGCCCCCTCCCGCCTGACAACAAATCACATGCAAATTGAACATGTGTAGTCTTTGCCCTTCTGTTTTATCTACATACCAATTATCTACTGATATTGCCTCCCTTCGCACATGGCATGGTATTGGTGACGTACAGTCGATACATATTATTTTGATATTGGAATAAAAGAAAGAAAAACGCTTGGTCTTCAAAAGCAGACTGAACATTGATTCTCTACAAATGGATTATCTACAAAATACAAATTCAATAGAAATTAAGTAAATCTGAGTAACACTAATGCGAGCTGTTATTAGGGCTAGCCTGCTGCTCATAAGACTGTACAACCAATTCAACCAATAACTGAGATTGATTGAGTCAGCTAGTACAGAGCATAATTGGCAGGGGGCATGCAATCTAATGTAGTGAAACATGTCATGTGTGAGGTGAGTATCATCAGGAAATATATTTTCTGATTGGTTTCTGCCACAGGGAACATGGGACCAAATAGTATCCCCCTCTCCCAATTTCGTCCAGTCCCCCACCCCCACAACAATGCATAATGAACCAGCCCTAGACCCACAAACCCCCACTAGTCCAATAGGGAAGCCATGCCTGTGTGGCACAGTGGTGGATCCAGAAGGGGGGCATCTGCACCGTATGGTCCTGCTAGCGTTCTGCGGGCTCACGGGACCCGGCCGAGGTAACCGGTCCTGCGTCCTCATTTCCAAGTATTTATACGCTCACATCGTGCACAGTAATACACATTCTCTTCCCAAAAACGCTACCGTGTTTCTCGGGGCACCACGTCGGTTGAGCACCGAAAATGCTCTTCGACATTTGGTGACAGCAGCGGTTGAGGGGACCTGTGCCCCTTAAGACGGACTAACGCCTCTCCGGCTGCAGTGACATCGCAGTCTGGATCGTTCGTTCTCCGTGACGGTGCGCCGACTCTACGCCAAGTCATCGGCTAGGGTGCTGGCACCTCTGGACAAGTCATCGTCCAGCAGCATCGTCCCAGTGTTCAGCTCTGGCCCGGCGACATCATCTGCCTGGAGGCCAGCCTCATCAGCTGCACTGGACTGCAACGGAGCCTGCTGACATCGCACGGCCGGCCAGCCTGTGCCGTGCGACAATCACTCCAATCCATCGAGTGATAAAGTGGCATCAGTGTCAGTAATTGCTGTGCATTTCATAGACTCTTAGTTTGTTAAAAAAAATAAGACCAAAATCAAGCAAAAGGTGACTTCTTCATACACCTTGTGATTTTCAGCCCTCTGCCCTGAAAAACAAATTACAGAAGAAAAGTGTCAAAGAAAAGTGAAAAGTGTAGAATTTACATGAACTTGTATTTTCGACTTGTATGTGTATTTTCGACTCTGACCAGAAAGAAAAAACATCGAAATTTCGAGTCCAAACATTGCAAGTTCAGCAAAAAACAATATGAAACAATGAACTTTTGTTATTTTTCGTCGGAAAAAAGTGAAGTACTGTGAAACTTCGTATCACTGCTTTGCTGTTAACGTTTGTCCTCGCCAGACCTCGTACAGTGATTCGTGTGTTGTGTGTAGAGCAATGGTTATGTGTTGGTTGCTCCCTCTAAATTTGCGGATTGTTTTGCAACTGCACTCTTATGATCATTAATGATATTTTGCACTTCGCAAATCCCAATGCAATATTAACATTTTAAGTAACGGCATTCGCCTCAGGTATAAACATGCTACGTGCTATATCATGTTCAATTCATTGAAATTATAGTAATATTACGGCCAGAGTAGCCGAAGCGGGCAAAGGTCCCGAGGATGGTCCTGCCAAAGAGCAGTGGAATCGTCCAGCCATAAGCCCCACAACCTTGACGGACACGCGATGCGTGCCTGGTAATGGTCCTTGTTCTATAACGTTAAAGGCCATTCAAGCCACCGTGGCAAGTAGTAGGTGTAATTGCCACGCATACACTTACTTATCTGTTCATACCACATTCACAATGCCCACATGTTTAAATTTACTCTCCGCGCATGTCCAGGAGTTTGCTTTCTTTATAGATCTTTTATAGTCCCTTTGGTTCCTACGTGTCCATGGGGGATGGAAGCTATGTGGGACAGAAGCCCTTCTCTTCATATCGCATAGAAGAGAACACACGCCGAGGATATTTGGACGCGCCGCGGTACCCCGCCGGCGGCACTAACCGGCCAGAAGCCTCACCAGCTGACGGCCTGGTATTTCGGGAGTAGCCGCACCAACTGTACCACGCCGCACCTGCAGGAGCGCTGTGCAAGATGATTGCCCAATCCCGTGACGCCGCTATACGGTATTATGCCGCCTCTTATCGTCGGCTCACGGGGGAAGGTGAGGTAATGTGGCGTGGACAATGGACGCGATACCATCTCTCCGGACAGGTCCAGCAGTGGGTGGGTCTGCACACACTTGCAGACGCACGCGCGACCCAGATTGCTAATCCCGTGTCGCCGCTACGCAACGAGCCATTGTGCGTGCGGCGGGCCCACGGGACCCGGCCGAGGTAACCGATCCTGCGTCCTTATTTCCAAGTATATACACGCTCGCATCGTTCACAGTAATGCACATTCTCTTCTTGAAAACGCTACCGTGTGTCTCGAGGCGCTAAGTTGGTTGAGCACAGAAAATGTTCTTCGACAGTAAGGCGTCTTGCGGACGCATGCCACCATCCAAAACACTGGGGCCTTCGGCCCCAGGGGGCCCTCGCTCGGTCGTCAGAGGGGTCCGCTTAACCTCTAAGGGAGGGGAATGACCCCCTTGCCCCCCCCCCACCTTGCCTACGCCCTTGGTCTTATAATAGTTACGATTCTGAGAGGAATCGTTCTTTTTCCGTTGCGTAAGTTCTATGCAAAAGGCCTCGGGACCAATGGCTCTACCTCTAGGATCCGACAGTATATTGGCGTGCTTTAGGTATTCCCGGAAGAATAGACACCACCTGGACCCCAGACTAGACCCTCATAATGTATTTGTTTGCGTATTACACTCCATCATGTCTCTCCTATTATGTTCTGATGCGCTGCCTGTGGCCGGTGGGCCGGCGGGCGCCTGGTAGTTAGGCCGTCCCGCCGAGCGGATGTACCCAGACCCCGGCGGTAACCTTTTCCAGCCACGAAACTTGACTGCACAGCGCACTGGCGATAATAATGACTGAGCTGGGTCGGACACGAGTAAAGGCGGCAGCACACTTCGCATTCGGCGCCCGTTATCACTGCGAAATTCCGCCTGGGAAAATCGCGGCGACACCGCGGAATATCGTCCTTGTTCCGGCGGATTCGGCGCTGTCTGCTTCGAGATTCCGCCCCGCCGACCTACAGCATGTCGCAACCTGTTACTACAGCCTGTCACAACCTAACTTAAGATGGTCAATTTTCGACGAAGATGTAAGTCTAGAACCACGAAACTTGTACCAAATAAATTGCACAGCGGCAAGAACATGCTGTGCAAAATGTGTACCCGCATCTTGCATAGATTCGCCACTGGTAGCCTGATACATTTGTATTTTCCGCGGTTCCGAGGCGTTCAGTCGCGGAAAAAGCTCGTACGGCCATCTTTTTTCCGCCATTCCGCCAGCGGAAACTCGGCGCATTTAGCCTGCGTTTTTCCTCTTTTCAGCTGCCGCGGACGCGGAAAATCACTGAAAATGAGCGAAAAATCGTAGCGATACCACGGAGTCCGCGCGCCGAATGGTCAAATGTGCTGCCGCCTTATGAGAGTCGCCACCGATCGTCCAGTGTGCCGAGGTGCCGGTAGCATCAGCAGACACCAGGGGCTTCGCCACGGATTTTTACTGGGGGGGGGGGGGACGCGGTCACAGTCGCAGTCAAAAGCAAAACGTCGTTGACCGGGGGGAGTAGCAGCACTGGCGGATCTAGGGTTCGAGTTTGGTAGGGAGGGGGGGGGGGGGGGTGGATTACGGTCAGCTTTATCTGTGAAAAAGTTGTTGACCTGGGGGAAAGGGGTCGTCGGGTCGTCAGCGCGAAGAGTCGTTGAGCGGAGGGGAGGGGGGGACGTCGGGTCGTCATAGCGGAAAAAATACGGGAGGGTGGCTTCGGGTCGTCAGCGCAAACCAGTCGTTAACCGGTGGCGGGATTGGATTCTTCCTAATTATCCCGCGCCCCGCTGGGGTATTCAGCCGAACACGCCCCCTCGTTATCTTCCGATACAATAACCGCAGCAGGAGGCGCAATGCGGCAATCTAAATCTCTCAATGAGGCACATCTGAAGCATACGCAAATTTTTCCAAATAAGGTCACATGTCAGCTCACACAGGTCAAGGGTCAAAATCGAGGTATTTGAGTTAATGGGCCATACTTTCCATTCAAAGCCTTAGATTGCGACTATTCTCGCATAAAGTGCTCTCAAGGGTATAATTAATTTCCCACATAAGCGAAAGTGAAATTGTAAGCAGAGGTCAAGGTTAAGGTCAGGTCACAAAAGGTCACTATTGTCAAGAGGTCTACGAAAGCCATGCGACACATGTTTTATGGGTAATTTTACACGTATAATTCGATAGTAGCAGCCATTTTCACAGCCTGAACCTCTTATAGGGCTTTACCTGACCCCATATAATGGCCCTCAGGTCAAGGTCAGGTCACATAAGGAAAACATTTGGAATTGATTAATCTAAATAAAAAAGGCATGTTTTTAGGCCAGTTTTGTCTCAGAAATACAGTGGTGGCATTTATTTGTCTGTATCTGGTCACCAAAAGCCAAAAAAGCAACTTAAAAATGACATCAGGAGTATCTAATACTTAGGGAGCCATAAGTCGGTTAAAAATAAAGATATTGCTTTGAAATTTGGTTTGGATATCATCCATACTTGGTTCTCCAATATATATCCATTTTTGTTTTAAATATCGTTGCAAATGTTGTTTGTGCAGATATTTTTCCAATTTGTTTTTATTTTTGGGGTTAAGATCTCAAAATTTCGAAAATCTGAGACAGCCATTTTAAAGAAAATGTAATTGATATAAATAATCATTTACACCATAAAATAATAATAGCCGTGCAGAGCGCGAGAGATCGTCGTCGTCGATACTGTAGGCTTGTTAGGCCACGTCTCCTGTAAAATGAGGGCCATTTGCCTCAGCGTCAGCTGAGGTTTGTCCTCCAGACACATCACCAGCAGGTCCTTGCTCTCGTTGTACAGCCGATGATGCTTAGAGCCATCTCACGGCCTGCAGACGACCTCGCTGGTGCGGAGATAGCGCGCCACGATTGACCATGCCGTCCCACGCTTGATCCGAAGCCTCGTAGCCACCTCGACGTAGTCATCGCCGTTCAGATGTGCTTCGATGATGGCGCGTCGCTCCTCGTCGGTAGGCTGCCGGTACGTTCCACGCCTCAGTCTCGGCATGCTGCCACCTCAGACACGGACCGGCAGTAGTTACGCCGAGCCTGACCTGTGACTGACCTCTCCTCGCACTTGGAGGCCGGATATTTGTGACTGCTTTGACGGGGTCACGTGATAGCCTGAAGGTAGGTGAGGCACCAGTGGGACACCCGGGGAAGGCACACGGGGGGTCGCGGCACAACCCGGATAACAGACAACGACCTGGGGAAGGCAACCGGGGGCTCCATGCCCTTTGCGGAACTCATTTGGGCGTTTCCTAAATTGTATGAACACAGCATACATTTTTTCTTCTTCTTGCCGAAATTGAGTGAGCTTCGCGAATGATTGAGATAAGTTCTATCGCCCGCCGAATTTGACTGCACTGTGCCCAAATGGAACGTTTCCATGCCCAAATAGGTGCATTGTTTTCAAATAACCGTGCACTATGCCGTATTGTCGAAATCGAATGAACTATCGCTGAAACACGTGCACTTCCACCTGCATTGACCGTAAAAAGGTATAAGATAAAATGGCTCTGTCTCTTGGTTTTTTGCGTTTTTGTCGCGAATCATTTTATCGCCGAAACGCCTTTTTCATTATCTGTATTACATCTGTGGAAACAAAGGCTTAGCAGCAAGGCAGTCTTCTGGACGAGAAATGAATGACGCATCAGATAAAATCAGAAAAAAATAGGCGCCCAGATTCTAGGTTATAGGCTCGAGGAGTCGGTCATGAGCTGATTTTGCTTGGCTGACCATTAGCTCGGCCGCACAACCACTAGACTTCTGCATCAAACAATTTATATAACGTCATTTGTCATGGGAATTATTGATCCATAGGTAATTACCAATCTTGGCATTACATGTGGGAAAACAGAAACCACGCAACATGAACTGGCATACCAATGTAATTACTATTTAGTCTTTACACAGTTACTATGTAAAAATATCGGGAGAACTCCCATCAACTAAGATATACGTCACGCATGAATTATAATTAAACATGAAAAATGGTGTTTGTGTTTATTTTAGTACACAGCATAATACAACTCTGCAGTTATGATGCAATTAATACAACTCTGTATAATAAATCATTTTAATATTTTTGGTTGCCTTTAGGTCGCCAACCCTTCCATCATAATGGCACTCCGTCAATCAAACGCCCGCCGAATTTGTTTTCCGGCTAGTGTCGATTTTGTTTTGTCAATATGCCCCGCCACACAGGCGGCTGCCAGACGTTTGCGGTGGCGACGGCGGCGGTTTGACAGTTTCAGACAGACATCGGCCAATGCCAATTCTTGTCATTATAAGGCTGAGGTTTGTATATGATGGTGCTAACGGTATAAGCAAAAATCCATCACGAAGTTCTGTTTTAACAGCCTATTTAAATCCCTCAAATGACAATGCACGCACGCTCCGCAAACGCGACCAGGAATTGCAGCGCCACATAGTATGCACAGAGCCTCGGTAGTCGCTTTTTGAAGAGAGGCGGCACGAGACAATGTAAAGCAATGCCGACACAACACGCGACTGCGAAACTTTGACCCCACGCAGGTCCGAGAGACGCCATTCATCGGCGGATGATCAGAGGGTCAGAAGTACGATAGTTGTATCCACTTATCTTGGCTTCTGATCGGTTATTGCCCAACTGTTACATCGCCGTTTTTGCTTTGCACTGGTTGGACAGTTATTGTTTCATATCAAACCACGGTGACCATATAGACGCTGACACCAGGCAGCAGTCGCGCTTTGGAACCATGGGCGGATGTGACTTATGAAGAGAGATCAGGAGTGGACGTGTCCTTCATCGCCGTCATTTGGGATCAGCACTTTGATGGCATGCTCTGCTGGGATATTGTCCAGGGCCAGATGAATAGTGAATTCATAAGCCAGTGATAACACAAGTGGATGGAGATAATGGCAATGCGTGCCAGTGACAAAGTGGATGGTGATAACACAAAGGCTAAGTGGCAGAGTCAATCACATCCCTGGAAGCTCATTCTGCAAAGAAATAAACCCCTAAGTACTTATGGTTAGCCGCCGAATTTGCTTGAATAGTGCCGAATTTGGTTGTATATATTTCCAATTAGCGTGCGCTTTTTCCAAAGTCGCACGGTGACGCCGAAATAGATTGCGGTAATGCCGAAAATATGTGCCTGCTGCTATAACGCCGAAATTGATTGCGGTAATGCCGACCGCTGACGAGCCCCCAAAATTGAATGTTGTTTTGCTACATTTTGTTGCGTAAGATCTACAAATCTATATTACTATTTGATATGCGTCTGTCTGTCTGTCTGTCTCTCCCGAACGAAGTTAACACAGTAGAGCGGCAGTTCTACATTGCAGTACCACATTGCTATAAGCACGTGATGTACGTGATTGTAAGGTTTCCAAACAAGTTCACGGATACTACCGAGTGGTGTGTAATTCGTACATTTCCGACGCATTTGATACGATAGTTACAGACAGTTTTAGGTTGTGCAGTTTTGGGGAAAGTTTGCGCTGTAACTAACATAGAAGGAGATGATAAGAAATATTTTACCGTAAAAAACAGTTTACGGATACGAGTTTTACATCGCTTCACTCCTGTCTAAAGCCAATCAGATCCGTCCACGGATACTACAGTGCCACAACCAATGAGAAGCAACCACGGAATCACTGCGAAACGAAGGTCATCGACATACGATGCGGCATATATCAATAAACATATACGCCAAGCCGGGGTGGAGTTTTCACGGGTTTAACGGGTGCATAACGGGTGTCATAGGTGTTCCACGGGTATAATGGGTGAGTGCTGGCTATAACGGGGTTATCGCGTGTTTCATAGGGCACAAACGGGTACTACGGGTGTATGTCTGCCACCGTAGGTTTTTGACGGGTACTTCGGGTGTATGACGAGTAGAAAAACGTATTATAGGTACGACAGGTGTCACGGACACCACGCATCGCGACTCTTTTACATTCAATGCACAATCTGACCCTCTTTTTAGCGATCATTACCCAATTCACCTAGAACTCCAAGTCCCTTCAGGACAGACAAATTTTTACTCTCTGCCTAGATGGAACCTTCGCAAAGCCGACTGGTCCTCCTTTCAAAAACACATTGACACTAGTCACCCCGCAGACTCCCAGACTGACATTAACACATTTTTAAACACTATTCTCGCATCAGCACACCAGCACATTCCACACACACGCACACACACACAACACCACCCGAGGCAGCGTACTGCCCCGTGGTGGAACACAGAATGCCAAAGAGCTGTTGCCCTCCGGAAAAGAGCATTTCGAAAATTTCAATCTTGTATAACTGCAGAAAACGAACACGAAGTACGGAAAACCCGCTCTTTGGCTAAAACAATCATTGACAAAGCAAAAAAAGAATCTTGGCAGGAATTCTCATCTACCTTTAATCGATTTACCTCCCTCTCAAAAATTTGGACATTAATTAAATCGTTTTCAAATAAAAGACCACCGGCATACAAAATCCCACACTTACAAATACACAACACATCTTACACGCTTCCCCTAGAGGTGGCAACACAATTTGCACAACACTACGCTAACATATCATCAACGCAACAATGTACACCAACTTTTAATAACCAACTTAACGATCAATTCCAATCTATTAGCTTTGACTCTAATAACGTAGAAATCTACAACTCTCTTTTTACCAACTCAGAGTTAACGTACGCTATAGGTAAATGTGGTAAAACTTCTGTAGGACCAGATCAAATTGACTACTCCTTCTTTAAAAGCTTGACAGAGACTGGTCTCACCAACTTACTAACAGCCTTTAATACCATGTGGTTTGATGGCACTTTCCCTGAATCTTGGCATAATAGTACGCTAATTCCTATAATCAAACCTCGCAAACCCAAATCTTCTCCCGCTAGCTATCGCCCCATTTCTCTAACTAGTTGTGCATGTAAACTATTCGAACGCATGGTTAATGGACGCATCAGGACATACATTGAAACAAATAATTTACTTTCCCCACACCAAAGTGGTTTTCGACCTGGTCGCTCCACTGCGGACAATTTAGTTGGTCTTATCGACTCTGTCCAGCGCGGCTTTCGAGGGAGAGAGGTCACAGTTGCCCTCTTTCTTGATTTGAGAGCTGCGTTTGACAGAGTCAATAAGACTGCACTTCTAGTAAAGGTCCATAAGGCCGGAATTCGAGGTCGACTCGCTAAATTTATCCAAAACTTTTTAGAAAATAGAACTTTTAATGTAAGGTGCGGCAACACATATTCTCCAAATCAAAATCAGGACCACGGTGTCCCACAGGGATCGGTCCTCTCCCCGACCCTATTTTTAATTATGATTAACGACATTTTCAGTAATATTAACAAGATCGACAAAGGTCTTAAATTTTCAATGTACGCTGATGACCTGGTGGTGTGGTTCTCGCACCCGAGTGTCGATCAAGCCAGCAAAATGTTACAACTAGTACTCATTGATATAAAGGTATGGTGCGACCAATGGGGTCTGGAAATTTCTCCAAGTAAATCTGCATCTCTAATTTTTTCAAAGAGACCTGCATATGTGGAACCCTACATTCCATTAAAATATAACAATCAAATTATGCCTTTCGTCAAATCATTCAAGTATCTGGGAATAACGTCTCTCGTTCATCCCACACTTCAATGATTTAGTGCAGAGATGTACGAGACGAATTAATATTATGAAGTCATTGGCTGGTCGAGAGTGGGGCGCAGATCGTGTCACTCTTCTCCAACTATATACTTCCCTGGTACGCCCAGTACTGGACTATAACGCATTCTTATTTGATGACATATGTTCCAAACAAATTAAAAAATTGCAAACTGTCCAAAACGCTGCCTTGCGGATCGTGACTGGAGCCTGCCGCACCACCAACACCACAAACTTACACATCGACACAAACATTCCCACACTCTGCCGCCGACGCAAATACACACTACTTAGATTCTACACCAGAGCAAGTTCACACCCCACACGCCCAACATTCCACAACTTAAATCACCCCGCACCCACAAGACGACAAACACTACTACAAAAACGACACCCATTCATCAGTCACAGAATCAGACAAACACTCGCACTATTCAACATTTCACACATCAACACAATGCCAACGCCACCACTCACATCTCACTGGCTCGACACAACACCAGACACACACCGCCTCTTCACACACAACAAAAACACAGTCACGGCGGCAGAGACACACACACTCTTCAACGAACACAAAGCACAACACAACACATACACATACATATACACAGACGGCTCTCGAAGCGACGGCCGAACCGGTGGTGCATTCTACACAAACACAGTTAGCAATAACTTTAGACTTCCCGACATAAATAGCGTATACACAGCGGAATTGTCATCCATTTTATTAGCATTAATATATGTCAGAAAAGAAAAACTTAAGGAAGTAGTCATTTGCACAGACTCGTCCGCCTCGCTCACGGCCATTTCCTCGATTAGTGACTGTAGAAACCCGATAGTATTTAAAATCAGACAGCTAATCAAGTATTTAAACAGTAAAAACAATAGTATTAAATTCCTCTGGATCCCAGGACACGCAGGTATCCCGGGAAACGAGGAAGCCGACAGACTTGCGAAATTGAGCCTAGAATTACCTTCAGTAAACCAACTTCCAAGCCCAGTATCAGACGTGTTAAATTATATTAACTCTCAACTTAGCATACTGCGCCAGAGCGAGTGGGACGCCGCTCCACATTTTCATCTTCATCCAATCAAGCCAAAAGTCCAACATTTTATATCTAGTCACCAGAATAGTAGAGAGAAGGAGGTAATATTGGCGCGCCTCCGTCTCGGTCATACAAAAATTACTCATTATTATATTATGGAGAATCTCCCGCCACCAAATTGCCAACATTGCCCAGGTTATCCGCGATACACAATCAAGCACTTACTTCTTACTTGCCCAGTACACAACGATAAACGACAGCACATTATTAATTACACACAACAAAATAGCATCACATTAAATCTTCAAACACTGTTAGGTGATAGTTATCCTGAATTGATAGGTCTTCTCTTAGATTATCTCTACCAAACACGCCTAGCTAATCAAATATAACAGGTTTTTTTTTGGCCTTGCGCATTTTTGGCCCACCGCGCAGGTTTTTTCCCCTTTGCCTTAGACGCTGGGTTTTTTATTATTCAGGACTTTTCGCCCAGCTAAATACACCCCACAACCAGGTCTCGCCGAGGCGCCGGAGCCAGGGAGACTGGCAACAGTCTCCCGTTGTTGCAATGACGGCACCGCCACGGCTCCATCAACACTGACACTGTACAGGTGTATTGTAATACAAATATGTATGCATGTGTGTCTCGTGTTTGACTTATTTTTACCTTGAACGAAATACTTAACGTAATGCTAGATACTATATTTGACCTTGAACGAAATACTTAACGTAATGTTAGATATTATATTTACTTTGAACAAATAATTTTTCCGGGTACAAATAAACCGGTTAACGTAACTTGTAACGTAAAATAGCTGCCTAGTCCCTAGTTTGCTCCGGGTCACATAAACCGGTTAACGTAGTTTTTTGCCTGGCAAATTGCCAGAGGTCATTGCCCCTCCCCGGAACATGGCTATAGGCCGGTCCGGGAAAAAAAAGAAAAAAAGAAAAAAAAGACCAGCCTGGGCGGCGCCCGAAGCTTGTGCACCGTCTGGCCTCCTGCCCAAGGCGCAGAGCTGCAGTATTTATTGCAGAGCGGCCCGGCCTTTTCAGTACGCTGGGTCCGCTTCATAGAGCTGTGGGTTTACACCACAACAAGCCACTGAGAGTTGCAGGACGGGAGATCACGGCAGAGGAAGAGGAACCCTAGACATCGTGTGTTGCTGAATACATTTAGTTGCTTTTGATCAGACTTGTGTCTGGATCCCGAAGTTGGATCTGGGATCCCAGTGGATCCCTCGGCATAAAATGCATGAAGATCTGGGATCATCTTGGATCCCTCGGCGTAAATTGTAGATCCCACGGCATACAATATATCAAGATCTGGGATCTGTGTGGATCCCTCGGCTTATTGTGTATCTGGATCTGGTGTCCCATGCCCATGTGGATCCCGGGATAAGAACACAGATATCTGGATCTCAGCTGGATCCCGGTGTCCAGGCACATGTCTGCTGTTGATGCGGACGTTTTGAGGCCGATATCTCGTCACATTATCTCCAAAGCTCGGCGAACTTCCTAGTTTAGTGTAAATATGCGTAGTATTTCGACACATGACCTGGATATCTCGTGAACTTCCTATTTTAGTGCGGTTCCGTGTGAGCTGATTTAGCGGCACACTTTCTGCAGATCTTGGCAACATTTCTATTTCAGCGAATTTCCCGCCCTGGCAAACCGTCCTTGTTTGACCTTGTCTCAGTGCGGCGCGTTTTTAACTAGCTGACGGATTGTTGATTGTTGAGTGCTGGCGAACCTGAGATGTGGGCTGCGCGCCATGCTGCTTTTGTTAAAGGGATTATACGTTTTTTTTCCAGAATAATTGAGGTTACATAGTACAACTTACTTATAAAGGTGGTAAAAGTCACACGGTAGTCACATTTTTATGGAAATTTACCTCTTCTGCACGTAATGACATTTCATAGTGTGCGGTGATGCCACCGCGTACTTTCTGCAGGACCGGCTGAGGCAGAGCCAGTCTTCTTTTTTATGTTAATGAAAACACCTCACTTTGGCATATTTCCGGTCACAATAAGCAATATATGATCAAATAAACTTGTTTTTTTTTCGACGACAGCAGCAGTTACTTAGTTTTTCCAATAACATTCGATATTTTTCATGAATTTTCATGACCAAAAATGAATATGCCACCACCAAATTCTCAACGCTAAGCGCCGCAAGAAAAAACCCCACAAAAACCACAAAACCCGAACGAACAGTATGCAGTAACCAAGTAGGGCTCAGCCATTCCTGATA